>JAMKCH010003916.1:0-70310 GCA_023653785.1 Ophioderma brevispina
GTTTGGTTAGCTAGCTGTTAGCTAGAATGTCTAATGGCGGCGGCCATGGCTATAGGGACGAATTTTTTTTATTTCGTATATAAATTCGATCCAACTGACTGTATAGTTGATATTGAAAAAACAATTATCTATGTAGTGCTTTAACCTCAGAATAAAAACTTAGTCCACCATCTCTGGTATCAATCATTAAAGAGAGGAAAGTAAGATTCCTCAAACCTATAAAAAAGGGACTAGAGTAGCAGTCGACACCAAAAATCAACCTAAATGAAGATTTTGTGGTATCAGTTTAAAGGCTCCTCAAAGATTTCCCGATGAGGGCGCACTCATTTACAAACAAATCGTGTTTTTGCATTACATAATGCTTCCCTATACTAATTACTGTGGGTGTGAATGCAAATAACTAAGTCAAATCGAAGCCTTCTTTATAGTAACAAAATCACACTTTGTATTATAAAATTCCGGAGCTGGAATTTTTGTTATACACGGTAACCTATGGCACCTGTTAACTGTTGCATAAAATATTTACTGCATAAAATTAAAAAAAATCCGATTCATCTCTAAACTTGGAATTAAGCATTCTAAATTGAAATTCAAAAAATAAAAATGTTATTTTTTAATTACTAAACAAAAACAAAAACATATTTCGGAAAAATCTTGAGTCTGCCTTCAGAGTCGTTCAAAAGCAGAATAAACGTGAAAATTGCAGGACTACAATATTACTAGAAACCCCGTGTCTGGATGATAAGCAGCCAGCGCATAACAGGAAACTTACTAACAGCATGAAAAAAAACTTTGCCTGGATCTTATAGACGGTGAAGGAGAAAATTCCCATTCCGAGGGTTAAGAAAAGATTTCAGTAATTCCTTTTGGGCAAATGAAGCCATTGAGCTACCAAGTAAAGCCGGTAAAATGAACAAAGGATTTTTTTGGTCCATTCTGATTTGTCCATTTTTATGTTATAAGACGTTCTTAAGATGTTCTTTTTGTATTTTGAAAATTGATCAGGAGTTTGAATCCACAAATAGTTATAATAGATAGGTAAGAGATAGTCATAGTGGCGATAGACCGGGGTCTTGGAAATGGAAACGTCAATAATCTGTCTTTGATAATATAAGCATGGACACCAGAGAAACAATTTTTCAACCATAACTCCATTTCACGAAAAGTCAACCAAATGGCAGCCATATGGATTTATGCAAATAAGGCCTAAACCAATATTGGCTTATTCTGTTCTTATTGAGTTCGTTGACCACCACAAAAATGGGTAGAGACACCAACCCCCCCAATACAATCTCTTACGGAAGCCTCAATCTTGAGTTATGTGCAAAAGTCTTTGAATGGCCGGCCATTTTGAATTTAGCAAATTAGAAATATTTATGGCACCCGGATTTTCTCGGACTGTAGTATTGTAATTTTTGGGTACTTCGAAGAAATGCATGGTGAAGAGAAAAAACCTTTTATAGCAAGTAGTTCTAGGTACCCAAAAAAATTTCATTTATTTCTTGGCCTACATGGATTAGATATCACATGGCAGAGCTAAGTACATTAACACTTAGTGGATTGGGGGGGTGGGGGGGTCTCAGAAGCCCATAAAAAATAACGCACTGAAAAAAAATACTTTTTCCAAATGCATTCTTTGTAATTGGGTAACTTTTGGATACATGTTCCTTAAAATTGTGAAAAAAAATACAACATTCATTAATGGACTATGTTATAGAAACGAACCTGAAATGCCAAATTATGAACGAAACAACGAGTAAAGGTAAAGTCCGATATAATATATCGGTTTATGTTGCGAGCACGTGTCAACGTTTAAAAGGAAATAAGTGTTTCGTTTCCTATAATTTCTAAATCGATCGATATTGTTATTTTTTTTTTACTTTCACTATAATTTCCTAGAGTACTCTTGACATTTGCCACAGTTTTGAATTATTCTTTGGAAAATTGTTTTTGGGCCGTTTTTGACTACAAAGACATACAGACAGGTTTAACGAAGATTGTTTTAATGTTTTGAAGAACGCACTGGTTATCATAACCATATCTAAGATTATAGCTTAAGTGGACATGGTCAATAAACATTAAGATATTCCAGTTTTTTCATTTTTTAAAGGTGATGTTTGTCTGTCGACCCTTGGATGATTGAATAATTAACACTAAAGCTGCCGGGGGAGGAGGCTCCATGGGATCCAACATTTAATTTTGTTAACGATTTGTCGGTTTAAGCAATGCTAATTTTTCAGAGGTTTTTCACTATGTCTGATATATGAATACGCTTCTTCTGATACCAACAAAAATAAATTGACCCCAGATTCATTAGCATAATTAAGTTGGGTCCCTAAGAACCACTCATCTTTACGGAGGAAATGAAAATAAAATTGAGATATTTTACTAATGAAAAATTTAACGTATTAAAATCATGGAATATTATTTGGGTTTTAACTATATACCTTGGGAGGCAATAATCTGATGAAAATACTTAAATCAAATAACCATTTTATTTGTGATGGACATCAATTTTTAATGTTGTCAGGACCCGTCGGTCTGGTCTTAACTGTGTTTGTCTATGGGACAAAGACAAGGGGTGAATTGAACTTTCAGAGAAAGGAAAAGACAAAAATACAGAGCCTATAAATTTGATTATACTGTGCCATACTATTTGAATTGGTTAGATAGATAGATATAATCAATATTGGGGGGGGGGTCTTAAATTGTTGTAAAAATTTACATAGGAAATAGCGGGTAAGTTAAATAAAATAAATTTTTTATGCGAACCACTTTTTCGAAGAGTGACAATTTCTGAATAAAAACAATCTGAGTAACAGACCCAAAAGATTGTTATGCACGCTCTACGTATCAAATCATGCGAGGGTTTCCCGCCGCTGTCGAGTGGTTTCACGCGATGTGATTATCGAGTTTCATCGGGGGGGCCCCCCCCCCCAATATGTCGAGTGAGTGTGAGCCATTCTATGTCGAGTTTACAGCGCTAATGTCCAGTTTGCCCTTATACATAGTGTTTGTTTTTTTTGCTCTCTATATGGTGAAGTTTGACATAAATTCAGTCACAGTTTCAAAATCTCGACATGATTTTCTCAAACATGGGAAAACTCGGCATGATTTTTGGTTGTATGTGTAAAAAAATCATGTCGAGTTTGCACCATGTTGAGGAAAAAAATCATGTCGAGTTGCTCATGTTGAGAAAAAAAAATAATTGTCGAGTTTGCTCCGGTTAGAAAAAAAAATCATGTCGAGTTGGCTCAGGTTGAGAAGGAAAAAAAATCAGGTCGAGTTTGCACATGTTTGAAAAAAAATCATGTCCCATTTTTTAAAACTCGGCATGATTTATTCTGGACATGATTTATAAAACTCGGCACTAGAGTTCAAATGGATAGGCAGCGCTGTAAACCTAGACTTATTATAGCGGGGTTAAATCGATATACAGAGCAAATGAAAAAACTCGCCAGTTGAGTGATAAGTGGAGAGGTGGCAATAGTCCATAATTAAACCATACGAGCATATTTCTCGAGTGGTTTTCCTGTGTTCGCGTTAAATAAAATTTATATTCGACGAAGCAAACGCTTAACTCAAATATGAAATGATGCATGCGTGATTCTGACCGACTTTGAATGCATGGGTGCATATAAACAATAGATTTAATTCATGCACGAGCAGCAGCATGCTTTGACTCCACATCGACGTTGAAAGCGCTTATCTCTTTTGAAAAAGTTCACTTGCCATGGTAATCAAAATCACCAAGGCAAGTCAGCAGAACGTAAGTACACAACCTCCCAGGGGTTTTATGTGGCTTTAAGAACGGGGAAAAAGAATCAGATTAACATTCACTACAGCGTCTATACCTTAAAATAGAAATCTTATTTCTATGGTGTTAAAACCAAAGCAAAACTCTAACGGCAGTAGGTCCCTACAATGAATCGATTTTAAAATCTGCTGGTGTGAATACCCCGATCCGATTGATCTTACAAATAGATGGATACATCAAGAACTAACGGAATAATCTATCGGCATTGCAAATCTTGGATGCGCGTATTCATCCAAATACCGATTGGTGAAGTATAGTAAGTATTGATAATGCGTAATCGATACGTTCAGTTGAATCATGACAATTATATTAATAAGCTAACCTATTATTAAAGCTGGTAACTCATCGAAGTTTCAATCAATAGACTACAGTGTATATTTTACACTTCTTCCCAATGTTGCTGCTCTTTTTATGCCAGTCAACCCAGAGGGTTGTGGAAAGTTCGTAGCTCATAGAACACAATATTTCTAGTTATAAATTGTAACAGTTTCCAAAATAATCAGAAAAAAAGATGTTATTAATATCGTATTTAGGTTTTATGGTTGTCTAAAATAGCTCATTGGGTTTATGACGAGAGAAGGCTTAGTGCGTGCATCCCGGGGATATATTGCATGCTTGGAGGCATGAATAAGTATATGGATAAGCGGGGCCACTGTGAGCACTCGCGGTAAAGCGCTCGTGCTCACAGTGGCCACCGCTACATGCATATCGTTAACTTTATTAATGCCTCCATAGCATGCAATTTATCCCGAATGCACTCACTAATGCCTATCCTATACGTACCGCTGTACCGCTGTGTTGTAAGATAGTTGCTTTGCATAAAATACTTTTTTTTCATTTTCCTGTGACTTGTGCGAAAGTCACAATCTAAAGTCTCATTCAGTGTATTGAAAAACACCAGCTATACATGAATATTTCCGGTTGATAAGGACATAACGACTCCAAAGTCCACAAAGACCTTTGCTTTTGACATTGTATTGTAAATGAAAAAAATATAAATGTTTATAAGACACTTGCTTGGGAAATTCAGTTTTAAGAAAGTCTTCTTAAAGGCCCCCCGCCCTTCCAAATGAACTTTATAGTCCTGTTAACTCTTAGTCCAAGATTGAGTCATATTAGGAATACCCCTAAATATTGCTAATTTCTATATAGAAAAATGCAAATAAAAAAAATGCAAAAAAGAATATATACTTTAAGAAAATAATAAATAATGGAGATTTACAGAGGGACAAAGGCAGAAAGGAAAAGCTTAATAATTAAAATATAAAGACAACGGATGTTGGTGGCAAACTCATTCCAAGGCGAGGGGCTCAGCGATAGCGATAGCAAATGCACAATCGGCCAGCTTTCTTTTTGGAACGGGGAATATCAATGGAGATTGCTGAATATAGCGAAGTGTGGAAGTGGATTATGGAGTAAGAGGATGAAAATATGAAAAAAGGTGGTAACAGGAGGATTTGAAATGTACACGACACACTAAAATGAAACCTGTTTTTAAAGCAGGTCCTTCCAAACTTAAAAAAATAGCAAAAGATAGTCCTTCTAGGTTAGGATAGATCATAGATACACGTTAAATGTGAACAAATGGGAATTAATATTATTTTTTGTGAATATGGACCGTTAAGATAATGTAGAATTCTCAGACCATTTCAGACCCAGATCAGCAAGCGTCTCACATTGGCTTTGTCACAACACGAATACAAAATTCATAATAAATAGTAAAGCATCTGTGTCAACACTGTTATGAAAATATGACAGTTTTTAATTTACAGAATTCTCTTCCTTTTTTTCCCGTTAAGTTCAAATTTCTATAGGGGGATTTTACAGGCCCGCATGAAACCGATGAACTGTTAACTTGGAAAAGAGCTCTATGCTTCCGTGCGTGGAACCAAACGTGCAAAAAAAAAAAGCTGGAACCAGCTTTCAGTTTTGGAAAGTATATTGCAATATTAATACAACATATCACTACGCTTATACAAATGTATATACTGGGCTTCTCCGTGAGGATTTGCCTTATAGGTAGGCCTAGTTTTCTTGCGCATTTGTCTTGTGTCATTGTCTCACTTTGTTACAGAGTAGTGATGAATTATTGTAACATTTTGTTCATTAAAAAGCGAATAATTAGCACTGGGGGGGAATAAAAAAAGTGCCCGTCGTCGTGTAAAGACTAGTATTGGAATTCTGCCAAATTTGTTCTCAATAAAAATTACAATACAATAACATGTACAAATACTTATTTTAAAATTAAAATTAATCATAGAGTTTTTTTTTACTTTTTTTATTCCTTTAACAAAATCATATTAATTACTAAATATATGGAAAAGGATACTCTGGGTTTAGGGCTTGACTTTCGAATTTGTCCAAAAAAGACCGAATATTAGTTTGGTGGTTTTGTTGGTGGTATAAAATAGTTTAGTTTCCTGTTGGAGGGCGCATCAGATTTGCCGCTGTGCAATATTCTATTTTTTCTGAAAAAAATTGTTTTCTTGAAAAACGTGTTACTAAAAACAAAATTTCCAGTTGCTCAAAGTATTCAAGAACCCTCCTGTCATTTTTTAAGCATGGTTCCTTGGGTGTGGTGTCACAGTATACCACAACCATTAATGAATTTCCTCCAGTTTTGTCTCGCTTGTCATCATACTGGTGCTGTGCAAAAATGCTGGAACTGATTTTTTTAATTAAACTTTTGAAGAATATATAACCTGGAGAAATACCCCTGTTTTGATTAATTATTAGCCACTTGTGAACTTTGTTTTATGTAAACTAGATATTAAGTTAGTAGTGTCTTCTTGCCTTTAGATTGGAATAATGGAAATACGTAAATGATAATGAATAATGAAATTGGACCCTAGTCACCTTTTCAAAATATCCAACAGGGGAAACTAAGAAGAATCAACTTCCATTGACTAATAAATTTCCAAACGTGCAGGATGGATAGCTTCACGCAACGCTACAAAATATTTGAACCGTAAACTTCAATTAACAATGTATAGGGGCCACTGTTGCACTTGGCATGAAAAAAAACAATAAACTTGTACAGTGGATTTTCCCACCCAAATAAAAAACACACAGGGTCACAAAAAATTATAGTGGGTGCGAATAATGATCATTGTTCTGGTCCAAATATCAACTGCAATGGTATGCATAAAAAGATCATTCTCGTTTACAATCATAAGCATTTACACCAAACACCAAACACCCAACACCACTGTAGGTATACTCGACACATCACCCAGTGCATCTATACATACAATCACCACATTTACATGCAGTATAGAAGGGCAAACACGCACACATAACACCACAGACGCGCATGAACACACACATGAACAAACCCAGGTTTTCAAATTGCTGTGTTTACATAGGGAGTCAATGCTAGCTTTAACGGTTTTACGATTTTAAATGGTAATTATATTTTTCAACTAATACGCCTTCTTCGATTTGGTAATGAAAACTATCGCCTTGAACCACTCTTGATAGGGCCTATCATATGAACTGAAGGTGGAGCTTTGTATAATAAGGAATTGGAGTTCCGTTGTTTTCTTCTCGCTTTTCAAAAGTGTGCACCTGTTATTGGGCCCACAAGTACACTCGGCCAATAGAGACCTTTAAAACCAACTACGGGGTCTCAAAATTGTGCGTGAAACTTGGAATTCCTTTCGTTCAAAATGCGACACATGAATAAAACACTTCAGGTACACGTATTACCGTCCCAGTGAAGTTTTGACGTTTTGCTACATTCTACTCGCCTCACGGACAAGACTCCCACCACTCGCGAGCGTGGCATACTCACGCGAACGCACGCACGCACACACGAACTCCACATACATACATCACACTCGCGGCGTGGCCTAACATGTATTACGTACAACACACCGCACTGCATAACTCTATACACAGACACAGCATACTACGATTAAATCATTATTAACAAATCTACGATTTGCTATCATTATAGTCATAACGTTAACGTTGCATCATTCACAACACAAGTCGGTACAATACTGAAACGGTGATTAAGGTACATTTGATATGAACATATTATACATACACAATCATGAACATAATGCAGGCTTACATGTATGAGAAATTGGATATAAACATATTCTCTGAAACTTGCTTTATTTCCCTTAAGTTTTAAGCATTACGTCAAATGTTCTATCCCTGAAATATGTGCGTTTTAATGCTTGGATCATTTAAAGCACTTCTAAATTTTAAAAAATGGCTCTTTTTGTTCACGTGTGTTCCCAAACCTTTGAGAAGCCTTTAGGGATACGGCAATTTAGTTAATTTCACTTCAACGAGTTTCCGCTTCAATGTTCCGGCATTTTGGGGAACGGAAATAGGAATAGCAGGTTAAATTAAGATGCAGATGCCAAATTACTCGCCTTATCATACGGATCTAAAAAGAAAGTATGTTGTTTACATTTGACTGTCAAATGGTCATTTTAAAGATGCAAGTGTTCATGTAATAGATGTTAAACTAATTTTGAAACCTTTAAGTAGTCCAAGCATTGACCTTGAAACATTTTAAATAGCTGCCACCACTGGTAAGGGGCTTTATACACAATTAAGAAATTGCCAAAACCTTTATGGGGAGTTAAAATGATTGAAAAGAATAAAAAAACTAAAAAAATGCCTTATGCACTGACAATCATAATAACTAATACTTCACATTATAGATGGTTGGAGTTCAAAATGTTATGTTGCGTCTCACCAAAATGATAAGCATTGTTGCAGTAGAAATCCAAGATTGCCATCGTTATCATGGGCAACGGTATAAGCGGCATCCCCAAAAAAAAAAAGTGTTTTCAAATTTTAGGGACAATTAATTAATAAAATTATGGTCCTTGGAAAATGTCATTAAAAACAATGAGATTTTGATGTGGGGATAAGCCCTGTAAAAAGGGGGATACAAATACTTTTGCCTATGAGTGCGATAACACTGTATCATAAGTCAAACGTGATTGTTCCATTTCACAAGACAAGGGTCATCTGGAGTTATTATAGTATATATATCCAAATCGTAAAAATCTGATTAAACAGAGTTATAAGGAATACCTCGAGAAAAGCCAATAAATGACATACACTCATCAGCCTTGTAAGTTTCTGGATCTCGGAGCAAAAATCATTTTTAAAAACAAAAACGCATAGATTGTTCCTAATGGACAAGTCATTTTTTTCAAATATTTCAAATCTTTTAGGGCAATGAAATTTTCAACTTGCTATAATAATTTTAATAGGTATCAAACTGGCCATATGCAAATGGTTATATCGCGCAGGCCATCAAGAGTTGCGGTCGATTATTGGGACGTACCTCTGGCTTTATTGCGTCTATGAAGAGTATGATGTATTGAAAAAATATTTTGCTTCAAGAATTAACGTATATATCAACCTGACGGGATGCGTCATCTAAACTTTCTGTTTGGGAAGTTGTAGCCATTGCGTATGGTATTAACACCCAATCAGTAAAAAAATGCCTCACCATGTTCTCAATTGCCTTATGTTAATTTTTGTTTCCATGGCAAATTATATTACCGTTCTCCTAAAAAACCGACAGAAGCTTGTGTTGAAATTATCTTTCAAAATTATGTTTAACCATATGATGCCATAAATGCTGAGAACTCAAATACGTGTGCACAAAAAGACGTCTGCCAATAAGCCTACCGCTATTGCCAGATAAATTTACGCATTTCACACAATAAATAACAAGAAACAACGACAACAACTTCGGACAAAAAAATTGAGGGCGTGTTTGTTACATCCCAAAGAAATTGACTGATAGCGGCTTTAAGAACGACCTATAAGGACTATTTACTAATATAATGCAAGGGCATCTGATACAATAGGTCATGTCGGCCAATTGTGAAAAACGAGATTACAGTCATTGTAGTCAGGTAGAAGTCTAGGTACATTCTAGCTGACCAAATTGACAAAACAGATAAATTATTATGATTTCTAGTGTTGTAGCACCCTATTTGCTAAGGTGAAACGAGAGATTCCAAGCATCCCTATATTCTGTTCATATGTAAATGGCTCATAATAAATTAAAAACATAACTAAGAGATATCTTCTTTTTTGCTAGAGAAGTATTAAGGAAGTGAAAAAAGAGGTGATTTTTATATGCGGAAATTCATTATAAAACATAGGCCAAATTTTGTTTGCCTCCGATAGTGAAATTAGGACATTTTCAAATTTTTGTAGCAAAGAAGTAATTCATCAGCTTAAACCTTTCACATGGATATTTTTTGAAGAAAGTTTACATCAGTGCAAAAATCACAATTTTCGCATTATTTAGGGACCACCCGTTATGTGAAATCTCTCGTTGCATCTTAAATTTCTTCATTGTCAGCATTATGTGAGTAGACCCACATGAGTTAACATATGTTTAAAAATTCTGTTAGAATCCCCGTATGAGATTAATTAATCCGACGGGCTAATTACCTAACAAGACGATCATACCCATTGACAGGTGGATGAAGAATAAGAGCCCCGAATCGTTATTGGCCAGTGTCTGTTGGAGCAAGTGCCACGAATTCAGATAATCTAGATCAGCCGTAGTATGAGCGTTACAATTTGATGCCTTCGTGAGTCATAGTGCCTTCCTCCTCTTCTTCGTGGTCGGAAGGTGTCATATCGTATAAATGTCTCTGTGCGACTTCGTCAATGGACGGCGTGAGGACGAACGAGCATCTTCAGTTCTTGTACTGCCATAAAGCGGAGGCGCTCATGACTTCTCCATCATGGAGGTCCAGGATAAGGAGGAGGGTCCGAATAAATCATCTCGAATGGAAGCGCTACGTTGGGTTCCACCACCGCATACTGTTTCTTTTCTTATTAAAACTGCATATAACTGGTTGCTGTTAGGAGTCTACGTGCGCGGCTACCTCCTTCCGTTACCTAACCAAAGTAAGTGTATTGTACTATCAAGTGCAACAGCACGAGAGTATGCTGAAGTAATGAATGGGGCCAAAACCACTTCTGATTTTCCACCGCAGCCACCTACTGAGCGCATCACAAAGTACAGCGGACACGATGCGTAATTGCCAGCCAACATACACCGACAATCCCCGGCTATTATCAAGTTTAATGACGTCATTCGAATTGGCAGCAGCAGTTTCTGTCGGGCGATTACTTGTAGTAGCACCCGATTTGAAAGGTGTTTGGACAGTGTTTTTAGTCGGTGTTTTTAACCTTGTTGTGAGATCATGGTGTGGTGCTGTTGTAAACCGGCTAGTTCTGTGTATAGGTTGGGTGATAGTTTGTGAGGTACTTTCCGTTTTTGTGGATAGCAGAGAAGGTGGTAGCCATTGTGGTGGCAGAGAGGGTGGCGAGCATGGTGGTAGGTAAATTGTAGTAGTGTCTATGACTCTGTGTAGCGACGGTGGATGTTGTTGGACATGTCGTAGTGGGACGTGATATAACGCGTATTGATGGGATAGCGCAGCTGTCTTGATATTCAGGAAAAGCTTCACTTCTAGCATTACACGTTGAACTTACACCGTCATCACAAGTGACAACGAAATACTTAATTTTGATACATAGTACAAAATGAATTGATACCTAAGCCAGTTGGGCTGCCACGCTATCATTCTACTCCAATTTAATGAGGAATGGATCCAAGCAGGGAGCGCAAGTCAATGCCTAACAACGTCTCCTTCCAAAGATAAAAGATAACTTGCTTGGATATCGCACCATAGTGGATAAATACCGGATGGATCTGGCAAATAAAGTACTATCCAGGTGATTGTCTCTCCAGACTAATGTTGTGATCCAGGGGTGTCTTAGTACAGTACATGCCCAATTCAACCATTATCTGAGACTTGCAATCATCGATGAGCCAGCGTCAATTTGCCTCCCGAGTAACCCACAATTCGAAGTTGACAAATCCAAGCGGACCGTCTTTAGAAGCAACAATATCGGAAGAGCGGGGGGGGGGGATGTCAGAGATCTTCTAAGGATTACAGAATCCCCCCCAATTGTCCATGAAGCCATTTCCAGATACATCACAGAATATAGCTACTGCATCTCCCTCTTCTCTTCGCTCGCTCGTGATAACCGATAAAGTACAGTAACTTGTTTGTGAAACCGCTCTGATAAGATACCAATTATAACGCCTAGATATTCAGATAAAACTTGTATATCCATTGTTTTGTAAGTATATGGTAGTCCATTGAATAACTTAATCAAGGAAGGCGGTTTGTTGTATATCATGAGAGTTCCTTTTTTCGTTTTCTTCCCATAAATGTCAGGACTAGATTACTCTAACCTCTCATTTTCAAAACACAGTCGTAACGATCACAGGAGTAGTACCAACTACACAAGAGCTTTCTTTCTTCAAGCGTCCGTAACAACAACGTGTTAACGGGTACACACGGATGGTTAATGCTGTAACCTGCTGATGCACCGTTGATGAAGTTTCAAACTACGAACTATATTCTTCTACACGTATACGTATCCACTAAGTGTCATAAAGCTGTTGTAATAACAATGAACATTTTATTTACATTGAAGTTGCAATTGACTCCCTAGCTTGCGACAATAATCACAAAACCGCTGAAGTTGTGAAACGCCCCAAATTTTTGTATTGTTGTATTTCACTGGAATAACTACAGCTAAACAATAGAAACGTATCACCACTACCACTTGATGTGGGTTTTCGATGCCATGTCAGGTTAAATGACCCAGAGGTTAAGAATAGAAATAGTTGTGAATATTGTTGCTTGACATATCAACTAAACGACCCGTGCTACGTGGACGTTGTTTTGATCATTTTATATATTTGCAACCAAGCATATTGAAAACCTACCATTTTCCATAGAATGTATGGCAAAATTTTCATAGTATAAGGAAAACGTTTCTATTTCATGGTATAATAGCACTACGTACACTGGAAATATGGGGTAATTAAATTCCTCATGAAAATAATTAGACCTTTACCTATTAAAAGGACTTTCCCACAAATTTTCAATCAAATTAAGTTTACCTTTTCAATTGTTAAGGTTTTTTTAATAGTTTGTTTTTTCTTTATTCTTTATTTTACTTTATATCATTACTTTGCAGCTATTGCACCAGGGATCACCTTGAACAAACCTGCAAGTTGGAAATAATTGTTGGAACACTTGTGAACGAGTTTCGGAAACTGTTAACCACCCCCTACCACGACCCACCCCGTCCTCCCCATCATGTTGACTGGGGTTTAGTCAATCAGAATTCTTGACACTTCCGCCAACATTTATCAACTCTGACCCCTGTGAGCAATTTAAGCACTTGTGGTGTGGTCCGTTCCAACTATTTTGGTTTCCAAATTGTATGCACTGCAGTGCTCATTTTCTGTGGCACTGTTCAGATACATAGATCTCCGGTTTAGATCTTAATTTAAAAATAATCATTTTGAGATGACAAAAGCGTGACTCATATGAAGGTTGATTTGTAAACAATTATTATTTTTTAAGTTATAAACAAAATTTATGGATTTATTGCTTATTTAATAATATCCGAATAGGCTGCCATTGAAAATGGCTACGTACTTTACCTGTTCGCACTATCCTTCAACAGCATATACACAATGATATACTTCGATTAACTAAACAAGTACATATTCTCCAGTACCATAGCAATCATATGATAATAGTAAAGCATTGCTTACGCCCTGACTTGGTCTTAAAAAGTTACGCACTATACATTTGCGCATAGTATCAGCAGGCGTTCACCTCAATACTTGTATAATAAATTAAGTTTGCAATGAACGAGGTAATGTTTCACATCTTATGACCACCTAGTTTAAAAAAACAAGTGAGCTACGCATTGGCTATTGTTATCTACCCGTAATGATTCGCTATAACTTGCTTTATGTTGTAGCAAAGAAATGCAAGATACTCAAACGTCAAAGTGTTCCGATTTTACCCAAACTGTCAAGATTTGATAACACCACAATTATTAATTTGACTAAATTTTGCAATTTTGTTTTAATAATTTCAACTAGCCTGTTTAATATTTTAATTAAACATTGAAATTGAAACGGATATGTCTAGATAAAGCCCTGCTTTAACATGTATGTGATCCAAATATGTTGTTATTTTATATATATGGTAATTTTAACACTGCCTTTGTTGAATTTCTAAATACTTCGTTCTTGTCCACTGTGTAAGAATTGGGAATATCTTTAAAAACTGTCACACTGTCAAATTTTTTTTAGAAATGTTTCTGGCGCCATACTACCCCGGCTCCTCGTTTCACATCATCACCTCAAAGAAGCCAACTGGTGATTCTTTCTTTCTGATCGCTGCTCCAAAATTCTTAATAAGCTTCCGATAATTAGAAGGAATCTCTTTCATTCATCCCTTCAAACGTGCGCTTAAAACTCACCTGTTCCATCTGTACAATTCAGATAAAAATAGCTGCTTCACAATTATCCTCATAACGAAGAATTACTCTACGTCTGTCTAAAAAATGTTACAAAATAAAACCCGATTCTTTTTTAATATTATATCTCAATATAAGTACGTTGTTTTGTCCATCACATTAAAGAGAAAAGCCCATATTTCCATTATATTTTGTTTCAAAACTCATTTACGTGTTTCAATCGAGATATAAATCGAGTTTGTGCCAACTTTCTGGTTGAGTGAAACAACGAAGGGGGGGTGATAGAATTAGTTAAACATAATTTATACATTTGAACAATATGAAATTGCTTTAAAAGGACTTAAACTTATAAGAAACTCTAAAAATACGAAAACAGTTACGCAATGTTGGAATGTTTTGATCAGTAAATTCTGGCTTTAAGAAAAGTAAATAACATTCGACATACCGTTGTTTGTTAGAAGCGAACCATGCGCGTACACTGTAAACAACTACTGAAATTTACAGTAAAATCTGGCAGCAATTCTGCCACCAAATTACCGTAAAATTACAGTATATTGTAAACTTAATTTAATCAAAACGCTTAAACATATAGATTGGTGATTATTACAGAGAATGTGAATGTGTGGAGAATAAAAAAGCACTGACGAACACACCCCAACGTAGTAGGCCTATCCACACTTTTTTTACAGTGCATATCCTGTAAAATTTACAGTTTGTTGTAAAATGTTATTACAACATCAAACTGTAAAATATGCCGTAAATTTGAATGAAACATGTAAAAGCTATATTTTTACGGGTTTTGTTGGCAAACTTTACAGTATTACAGTATTTTCCCTGTATGTTTTAGTACTTAATGGTAAAATTGAAAAATTCATAGTATTGTACATGAGGTTGTGACTCCATTAAATGTCGAATAAAGTCTTACTTTTTAGATTTTTATGGTCATTATAGGCCTGTGAAAATTGGACATAAAATTTAGACCGTATGTTTCTGTTTTCCAAATTACATCTAAATACTGTAAGTTTTGGAAAGTTTTTACAGTATTTTCCTGTAAATTGCACTGTACTTTTTTAACAGTGTACAGCACCCTAGAGGAGAGAGTTTTTTTATGGTCTTGAAGTATCGTGAAAGACAAATTCCTACCAACACCCTTGATACTTTGGCTTCCTAATCAATTTTTTATTGACTTCAACATTAGCAATTGCACAAGATATGCAATATTTTTTAAACTATTTCTTTGGGTTGGAGTGTTTTATTTTGGTCGCAATTACATTCCTCTGGCATATTTTAGCAATACCAATTTTGTAAATTCACAGCTTCATTGTTCATTGACGTGCAATAAATATGTGTATGGTTTATTATTTATGAAAGAAGATATTTTCATTGAATGATTATGTGGACTATTAAACTTGCGTCGATAAAGTAGACTTGTCTTTCTTTTACTTTAATATGTGTTTTGTTTCTTTTGTCAATTGCAATCTTGTGGCTTCCAAGACAGAATGCATAACTGCGTGAAACAACTTTGGGCCCATGCATGAAAGTGGCCACAAAATCGATTTTGGTAGATCACCTAAATCTATTATATCTCTGGATGTCCAAAGCAATGATGAACAAACACCATTGGAAAGGCTGTTCTTTCAAGATGTTACTAATATTATCCAAGTAAGAATGTCTTTTTTGAATATTTCATATTTAAACCATTTTTTTTTTTTCATGATTGTACCACATTTTTTGATACAGGCTGTAGATTTTTTTTTCATATTAGAAGAACAGATTATATTCCGAATTGGCTCAAATTCGTCAGAGGCTGTTGCAGAGTATTTTTTCAAATTTTTGTATTTTGTTTGACTTTTGGAGTATAATTAAGGGGAAATCGAGAGAGCCCCAGGGGTCTCTGGTAGACCATCACTCTAGCCTCTGTTATACCCTTGAGCTAATTACATAACGCAACATATATTTTCTTTGTAACATTCGCATCTCTCATACAAACAATTTCAAACCAATTTTGTTTTTTAACAAAACAATCGGAACATTAACCAAATACTTGATTTTACCCCATGATCACATTGACCATTTTGGGCCTGTCCTACAACACAAAGCATGTAGATATAGCCAACTATAGATTTATCGTAGGACGAGATTACACCTTTATTACATCTTCCACCCCATGTGAAATGTTTACAATTTTGCCCCTTATTTTACCCCCCCCCCTTCCTAATCTCAAAATGCTCAGCTTTGAATTGCATTACATGCGAATGAGATTTCAGCTGCATTTGGGCCGCTTGTTTGCAACTTAAGAATACAGGGCTCGTTTGGTTGAGACACACGTATAATCCGCTAACTTCTTAACATTCCATGCACACCTGCTTGATTGCCGCTCCCACAACCCGTGAGTAGTCAAAATATGGAAAACTTAGCGTGATGATAATAGGCCTTTATGGCATATAAAATTATAATTTTCAATAAAGGAAAAATCGGTATGTATTCCTTCCTTGGATGAAACTGATCAAGTCAACTCATTTGTGATGAGACTTCGTTACGAGTTGGTACGTTTGTGTGACCCCATGCCTTTGCCTGACCCGACTCAAATTCAGCAGTCGTTACGGGATAAGTAACAGTAATCACATCACTCACCGCGCATCTTCTACCTTTCATCACTTGGGGAAGACGCATTTGTCATCCAGCATTTACTGCATCATTTCATCGCAAGAAATTCGTCTGCTGGGATAGAAACCTGTTTTTTTTCTATTCAGAAACGAGTTTTGGTGGGCCCGCCCGATGAAGAGCCCATCAGTTCTTGGATGTTTCTACTGACCTTATTTGTATGTGCACGGGAGTATCTCCAACAGACGTTAATCGAAAGCTACATCCTGATAAATATGCACCTCCTTGAACCGTCTAAGAAATGCGCTCTACCAATGATAATATAATAAAATAAAATAAAAAATCATCGCAATGCAATATAAATGTAAATCATATAGTAAAAATCAAAACCAGAGTGATGCACTAATGTGTAGGATGGGATACCCACTAAATAATGATGTCCACATTGAGTAAACTCCCCGCCCCCCCCCCCAAAAAAAAAGTAGAAAGTTTGTGTGTTTAGAAGCCTTCTAAATAAAATTATTGATTCGGGGTTACAAAGCGGTGTGTTGTGTCGCTTTCAGATCATGATTAACTCGTTAAAAAGAAGGCGATTCTAAAATGTGTAGAATTGAATCCAAAAGTAATAGATATTGTTCAACACGTTGTTATGGTTAGTGATTTTCAAATTGGTTTTAAACCAAAAATTATCTCCCAATGCACTTAAGGCGAACGATTGTTTGTGGAATATTGCGAAAAAAAAACCCACCCCAAACACACAAACAACAACAAAACGAAAAGGGTGACCGATATTTGTACACTCTCACATGCCTTTTCATTCTCCGTTATTAGAAAACTTTGCGGGACTTTGCAATCCCACTAGTTACTTTTCGAGGCACGTTTTAACACAAGTTTCTAAGTGAAAGGCAAAACGTCTAAAATTTCGCTTTCTTTAGGTGTAGTGGTGAAACTTAAGTTTTGTAAATCAAAGCTAACAATGAAATGATCACCAATAGAGAAAGTCCGCGTAAACTGACACCGCCCTGTCTTAACTGATTTAAAACAACAAATAAAAAAATAAAAAAGCTTTTTTTTTTTCTTACTAAACGCACTTCCTTTCTGTTCTTTGTTCTGGCATTCCGCCCTACACCGCGGTGGCTTCGAATCAAAGTTTGTACGCAGTCCTATGCACGTTTTAAAAACAAGAAGTTAAGTGTCGCGTTGTGAACCAGATTGATTCACACACGGCATGCATTGTGGGAGGCAGTGTTGAAATATCAGTTACTGGTAAAAAGCAAAAGTTCGGTGAACCTGCAGGAGAAAGCCCCGGGGCAAACAAGCAAACAATATACGTAATGCGCTTCGTGACTAAAAAACGTGAAAGCGTGTTTTAATGCGTTCAGGCAAGTGACACACTACATGGTTAGAGTAAAAACAATATATAGTTTAAATTGTCTACTTGCTTAGACAATATTTGTTATTTGAGATCTTATTTGAATTTTAAAAAAATATTTAGAAAGAGTGTATTGTTTGGTATTTTGGAAGAGCGGAATTCTTGATATTTTCAATTGTGTCGCTCGTTTGATATATATTCATGAAACTTATTCCAACATCTAGGTCCTGTAGAAAACTGCTTTTATTCTTTCGATTTTCATACCGAAAGTTTGTTTTGTTTCTATTAGTTCATAATTATAAGTACTAGCCAAGTTCTGAACTAATCGTAAGGCAAATGATGGCCGGTGTCATAATCAAGAGCGTCCTTTAATTGAAGTATTTAAGTATTGTATTTTCAAACAAAGGTTTCGCATTACACAAATATGAACTGTTAGATATTATTCCGATGGCTCGTTTTGAAGCTTTTAGGTATTTCTTAGCTGCATTACCCCAAGTAGTATCCCATATGACAGGTAAGGTGGATAATGAACAGTATACTGATACAATGGGGTTTTCGGCAAGATGTTTTAACTTACTTTGTTCAATACCCACAGTTTCTGTCTTCTGGAAACATATCTTGCAACATTATCGTGTGGTGATTTCCATGCCAAGGTTTCATCTATTTTATTCATTCCTAGAAGCTGGCATTTGCAATCCTAGTTAATGTGGCAACCATCTAATATTTATGACAATTGATATTGGTATTTTTGGATTAATACATGGATTTTCAAGAAGCATGAGATTTGTCTTGGTCGCATTGAGAGATAATTTATTGCACTTGAATCAATTACACCTTTAAATTGCAGTTCATTATTCATAGTATCATATAAATATTTATTGTTTCATCAGAAAGAAATACGTGGTTCATCAGAAATAATAAATGAGAATAGTCTTATAAATTATAAAACAAATATCGTTCAAATAAATAATAAAAAACATGGCCCTATAGAATTTAGCTTCGGTACATGGGGTGCCCTTGCGTTACGAGCGGCACTTCGTGTGAACACTTAGCTATTTGGAAATTTGAATATTATTTGTTACCAAGGACTCTAAAACCATTCAATCAAACAAGTTAGCACTGATAGTCTTTTGATAAGTGTTGGTTTTATTTGAACCTTCCTTTTTAAACATGTGCCCCCCTTCCCCCCAATTAAATTTTAAAAAAAAAAAAAAAACAATAATAATATTTTTTTAAAATAACGATCTATCATTCACTTGCCAACCAGATCATCAAGGGCGTTTCAAAAGTAGCCTGACATTTCAGACGATGGCAGCAAGCCTCATTCAATATAGCAACTCACCCAAAATATCAAAAGAAATAACAGCAATGTGGAGTACAAACCACAAACCAATTTGGGTGCTTTAATGTGGGTTGGATTTCTTGGCCTCCTCCTCTGGGACCTTTATGCTTTTTGTCTAATGTTGTATACACATTACATAGAAGATGTTTTTGTTCATAACATTGAAAGAAAACATTTCCTGGCTAACATCTGGGAATTGCCACTTATGATAGACCTAACGTTTCACTCGGTTTTATAAGAAATTATGGACCTTCTGATACCAAAATCTCAATTTTGATGGAGTAGGGAGTTTTTCGGGAGGGGCAAGGTTATCGATTGGTCACCCATCTTTAAGATCTACAAATGTAAGTGTTAAAACGGCCTTTTTAAGTGACATCGGGGGGAAATGCTTTTGATCTTGCAGGTATTTAATTTAATAACAGTTCCTAGTAGCAATTGTGCTTGTGTTTTACGGTATTTTGAGCAAGTTTAGAATTTGACAATTAAAGGGACCGTGAAATTGCAAGTTTAATAGTAATATGAGTAGGAGTGGCAACAGTAAAAATATTAGTTCCCTGGTCAACATATCCTTAACTGATACATAATGATGCAGTCTTAGTTTATAGTGTTCGTTAAGGGCCTTGCAATGCATAGAAATGCCCCCTCAGAGTGATTCTTGGAGAATGTGGCAACACAAAATTGAATCGGAATTGTTATTAAAAGGAAGATTGGCCTCAATAAAATATCCGAATTTACAAGGAGAAGGTTCTGTTTAAGTTTGAAGGTAACGCACAAACGAGTACTCGTTTTCACTTTTGTACAAAATTGTATTGATGACGGTTGTTTTTTAACTACATATCTGGTTTCTTGTCATGCTCCCAACACATTTTGCGGCATTGCAGCTAGAAAAATAAATTCCTACGATTTTGATCACAAGAAAACAATATTGGGAACACTATTAATTGCAACTATAGTATAAGCGACCCAAATGTTCGTTTTTATTTTTTAAAAATGAGCGAAATTACATTAAATACTACCGCAGGATCAAATATGTTTAGTTCGAAAACACCATCATGCTAGGGGCACACGGAAACCGATTAAAATATGTAATGATTTTATTTTTTTTATTTTTTGCTTTTTTTAATTATTATAAGTATGTTTAACACTTAAAGAATTGGGCCTTCATATCATTCGCTTAATTTTTTGGTAAAACTTATTAGTTGTGTTATGCCTCCTTTATATCAACATAATACTCTTCTATATTTTTAATTTCCTTCATACATTAATCCTCGTCTTACAAGCTTTTTTGTAACACGGTTTACCAAGAGGTGGTGGGTACCCCCCCCCCGGGAGAATTCGTTATAAGCCCCGAGTTCTTATGTTTTGATCCATTGGATAGCGATGTTCTTTGCCCTCTTCCATGATATCAAATAGGTACTAAAATACCTAGTATGGCGTTGGCGTCACAATGACGTCACAAGGTCCACGAGTCAGCAAAATCTGCATTTTCCACAGAAAATAGGGGAAAATCCAATTTTGTGCTAAAAAGCTTGCAATATCATGCGGTTTTCAGCTCTAGCTGATGGCAATTTATAGTTTTACATAAACTAGAGTTTTTCTTTTTTTTTCGTTAGTGTCATACTGTAGAGTCAATGTACCATAAAATTTCTTGGGTGGCAACCAACCCGGTACCCGGTCGACTTTTGACAACTGCCCTAAAACCGGTTAACGGGTTACTTCACATTTTCGCAAAAATGACCGGAAAGGATGAAAAAAAATCATTACCTCCGGAAGGATGTACGAAAGCTTTTGGCATTTCAGCACACCGGAGCAAAAGTAGCACTGCGTGGTTACCACCCTCGTGGTAAGACGAGGTTTATAAAAAAACGAGAGAATATGTTAGTATAAGCAAGACCGTCAATAAATACGGCCGATTCTGAAATTTCTCGACGCTCCCCCTCCACCCCCTGACATTTCTGAAGTAAAACCGCCTCCATTAGACACATCAGTAGCGTTTTTAGTACTTGCAGGAGTCATTATCTGTGTTACCGTTTGTTCTGTAACAGTGAAGGTCCCCCTGACGACTACTCCTGAGAGCTGAAGAAAGACTCCTCCTGGCGGATACACTTAAGGTGACACCATTATCATTTGGCAGAGAAAACAACTTGAATCGTGGCTGCAACGGTATCATCTGATGTCTGAATATCAGGCTCAGGTAGCGTCCAAGCCTGTCGACTCCAAGTTAACGTAACCTGGGGATTACCAATTTCTGATGAACACGTTAACGTGACGCTATTGCCAATGACCGCATCTAAAGAAGCATTTGACTCACAAGTAGGATACATATCAACATTTGGAGTGTCACAAACGTTAAGAAGAGCCGATTGTTCTGCAAAAAAAAGAAGTGGGCTGGAAGTCCGTAGCAGATGGTCCGTAAGCGTGCAGACATATCTCCGCGTAATCCAACTTATTGACATCACCATGCTCAAGATGCAAAACCGACGACCCGTCGGTTTTGAAGGTTCCCATCTCGATGACAGGTTTTCGGAGCATCTGCATGCGTTCCGTTGTCTGAAGCCATGTTACGAAGATGTTCCTCTGGTACGGCTGATGGTCAAGGAATCTGAGTCTTGGAACAGATCGTTCCCACGGCATTCGATCTCCACATCAATCCCCTTGTCTGACGTAGTCGGGGTGCAGTGGCATAGGGATACAGGACTTGACAATAGCTACTATCTGTCAACATGGTACTGAAATCAGCAGAAATGCGATGTGTGTCCTCAAATCCATCGTATGTCTGCGATAATACTGGTACAAGAAGCAATACTTTCAGAAAAGAATAATTGTTTACCGAACTTCTCATGACAATTCGCGCAACGACCATCATTGATACAACACCATCTCATGTCCTACTGACTTAACGGAACAACAAACAATGTTCTGTCCTATTGCTTCTGCAATATTTGTCAAACATTTCATGCTGCATATTTCTCATTTATCGCCTCAGGACAATCATCAAAACATAAAATTTCTCTCTGTTGTCATAATTACAATATTGGTCTTGTGACCCAAGTCACCGAACCGGTACATAATAGTGTTTTCAACAACAGATTTGTGCATATATACACGTTTTGACATCTTTCTTCTTTGGTGTTCAATTGGTCAACCATAAAGGTCATGGTCTTTTGATATACGGTTTGTTGATTCTATAGAAAGCTAATTACACCATTTTTGCTGCATGCTTTATATTTTTAAAGGCAAGTTGAAGCGAGGTGAACTTTTGCAATCCAACATCGTGTTTTTTTAATCAAATTTATAACTCAGTGAATATTTACTCGGTTTTTAAATGGTGTAGAACGCAAACTCCGCAAACTCACACAGCTGTAAAATCATATTTTATACTATGTTGAGTCAAAATTCACAGCTCTAAATGTTGAGTAAAAATCTTAGTCAAAGTTGAGTACACCTAACTCATTGTTGGACTAATATCTTAGTCATTGTTTGTGTAAAAATATATCCAGCTTGGTGTAAGTTTACTCACTTTGACTAAGATTTTCTCAACATTAAGAGATGTGACTTTTTTACCCACATTTTTTGGAGTGCAGACAATATTTAAGCTGGAACTATACAAGTGAGGTATTTTCATCCCAGATTTATGCTATATATCCCATAGAGAACTTTCACCAGTAATGTTAAAACAGTTCACTAATATTGTTTGCTAGTTAGTTCGCAACATGTAACGTTGTGCTATGCCAGGTCCGAGATCAGCTCAATGATCCACTCATAGTTCCATGGTTTTCTCTGCATTTCACATGTTAACGCAATGGCCAAGCCAAATCTGCCTCAAGCGGGACTCTAACTGGCGCGTCAAAATTAATAGTCCCTGCACTCTAGCATCTGCGCTATCCAATTGGGCCAATGCGGTGGCAAAAGCCTTATGACATGTCTTGCCGTGTACGAGGATACACCGGGGTTGCATATACAATGTCACAACAATGTCAAATAAGTGTAAAATCTCAGGAAATAGTTTTCGAGAGGCGCAAACATTCTTTACAAACAAAATGAATTACAACATTTGCCTTTAAGGGGCCATTTCGTGATCCACCGCCTCGTCCCCCCCCCCCCCGACTTACCTAACATGTTGAGATTTTTTTTTTATATCATCTGACCGTTAGCCGTAGTAATCCACGTGTGCCAATTCTTACGTGCAAAATTCGGTCGTAACTGTACGAAATTCGCAATTTTGTATTTTCTGTCCGTCAACGGACAAGAAATTAAGCACAGTAGCCTATGGGACCGTGGGAAACTAGTAATTGATCATAACACAAAACCACGCAAGATCGGGATCAGCTCAAACTTTGAGCATAAGCTTTTGCTCAACGATATCTAGTGATCAATGAAAAAAACAGAAGGTGCTGGAATCACAGAAATGCACCTTTAATATGACGCATTTTCTGATCCATTAACTCTCAAAGTGTATCCATTGTATATTCCCGATGAATTATATATACCCGCCCTTATGAACACAATTAGAATTTAGAATATGCCTTCCGTATTTGGGACTGATTCTTTGGAAATAGCCCTGCCAAAGCAATTGTTTATTCCCAGGCTATTCAGATAACATCCATTTACGCCATTCCATGTAGAAGACATACACTCAATTCGCAGCTGTACACATAGAGTGAATGAAATTCATCTGCAATAACCCAATACGTGGAAACAGTTTTATAAATCTATTTTATTTTTAAATTTTCAATTCAATTTCAATTCAATTTAATTCAACAAATAACCACAACATACAGGGGAAAAAAGAATATATACATAAGATCATGAGGTATTGTTTGGTTGTGACATTATTTGAAGAGTTTTTATGTCCAATTGATGTGGATTGCTCTAGTATGTGCTATAGAGACACTTACGATAATGTTGGTATATTCGGAAATCACTTTGACGCTACTATGGCTAACCTCCAACCAATTTTTTACCACTGTCTATGTTTTTTTGGAGATTTTAATCTCCCAAATATCAAGGATTGTGTTGACTCAGTGTCTTCATACACTCTGCTGAATTAACAAGCTTTGATGTGCAATGAAATTTTTCCTGTATCAGATGAATCAAATCCATCTAGAAAGGAAAATAATACCATCTTGATCTTAGTTCACATCTGCTCCTGAAAATTTTTTGAACTTGTCCATCTCTAGTGAATTATTTCCTACTGATCACAAACTGCTTGAGTTTTCAATTTGTACCCGAGTCAAGCGAGGATTAAAGTGTAGTCAGTTTTGTGTTTATTTAAGAAGCAACTTTAACTCATTAGGTCTGAGCTCCGCAACACCGATTTCATAGCATGTTTTCAAGGCCAGCAATGTGAATGTGGCCTGGACTGCCATAAGTAAAATTTTTACCAACAGTTGTGGATACCTTCATTTCGAAAGTTAAAATCCGTGACTCTCATGCACCCGGCTGGATTGATGCTGATATTAGGCATCTTCAAAATAGGAAAGTCCCAGCTTGGAGACGTGCGAAAAAAAGTTATTCTTCGCACACGTGGGATTCTTTCGCAAGCTGCGTAATCGCTTGAAAATCTAATCCCCCCCCCACTTACAATACCCTCATATATTAAGAGCTTTGGTACCACTCTTACATCTAACCAAAGAGAGTTTGGAACCTTTTTTAGAGCAAAACAAATCCGATCACTCCCGAAGATCATTATAGCAGCAATGTCTCTGCTAGTGAACCCTAAAGATATTGCTGGTTGTTCAATGCATTTTTTATTCAGTGGTTTTACCAACCAAAACCATTTTCTCAGCTTCCAGATATTCCATCATTTGAGCACCAGATGTGGGTATATACATCGTAGTGAATCGGTGTTTTGGACCTTTTAAAGAATCTTGACATTTCAAAAGCATTTGGTCCAGATGGCATCTCTCCAAAAGTCTCAAGGAATGTGCTTCCCAGATTGTTTTCACACCTTATGCTTTATTTTTGAATATGTCCCTTAGTAACAGGGAGTGTTCCGAGTGATTGGCTCTGTGCTAATGTAGTTTCTGTATTCAAAAGTGGTGGTAAGCATAAGGTGGAGAATTCCGACCTATTTCATTTTATGTATTTGCAACAAGTCATGGAAGGGCTATTTTCAATGTCTTTTCCCTCATATTAAGGACCACCTGTATCATCTCCAACGTGGTTTTGTTAAAGGACGTTCCACTGTTTCTCAACTCATTTCTGTTGTTTTCTGACAGAAGTACCCAATGGATAGAGCTGGCAAGTCGATATGATATACCTTGACTTTTCCAAGCCTTTGACAGTGTTTCTCATACCTTGCTTGTTCACAAATTAAAATCATTTGGCCCATCCACTCCAACCTCCTTGTTTGGTTCAAATCATATTTGTCCAATCAAAACACGTGGTTTGTTTTTGTTGAAGGTACTTTTTCTGACTGGCTCCAGTGCTGTCAGGAGTACCACAGGCTCCATTTTAGGCCCTCTTTGTTTCCTTTTATATCAACGACATGCCCAGTTCTGCCAGCATTCTGCAATTGCTTATTTGCTGCCGACTCTAAGCTGTTTAAGAATATTTAATACCTAGTCCTGACTGCCATCCCTCCAGGATGATATTGAGCTCTTTTTATTGGAAGTATTACATGGGATTGAAATTTCATCATCAAATGTCAGATTATTTCAATTACTCGATCAGGAATTTTTATGAATTTGATTATAAATGAATGGTATTGTCCTTGACATCACTTCTGTCAGAGATCTTTGTGTTGAAGTCTCCTCTAAACTTACTGAATGAACACACCACAAATACAAACCATGTTAGCAAGTGCAATAAAATTAGGCATGATCAAACTTGCATTGGATATGATTGGCCCATATATGGTATCTAAACACTCTACTTCAGCACCTTGTCAGGAGTGTTTTAGAATATGCCTAGCCTCCCTCTGGAGGGTACATCAAACACAATATTCAGTTGATGAAAGTGTTCAGAGGAGAGCTACAGTATATTCTGCACTATCCTGACATGGGATACAGAGATACTACTTAAAACTTTGATCTGTTGCCACTTACCTATAGAAGGAAAATAAGTGATCTTAACCTATTTCATAGATTCAGGTTTGGTCATATGGACATTCTATTGATCATTTTGTGTTGTTTTTAATTTACCCGTGCAGGGCCTCCCATCACTAGGTCCTTCCTCTATTGCCACTTCTTATTCCTCAGGTTTGCAAAACAGAGTCCCATAAGCCACCTTTTTTCACCGGATTGTTCCTATCTGGAATCAACTACCTTCCCAAATCAGATCCACTACAATCTTTCTCATTTTTAAATCCAGCCTTGATTTTTACAAATCTAAATTCACATCTCAGTTCGACTCAGAAAATACTTGTTCTTGGCTGCCCACTGTCCGCTGTTCATTCTGCAGAGTTTGTTAAAAGCTTCCTCCCTAGATCCTGTTTTGGTCCTCCTAGGTGGGACGGTCCTAGAGGTGCCTTGTCACCTGTTCATCTCCATCCTTTCACTGGTATTTGTTCAATTTAAAAAAAAATCCTGTTATCCCAGTGCAATTTTGTACTTAATTTTGTATTTTTATCATTTTCTATTTGTTAATATTTGTAAATGTTTCATTTAAAATTTTTTAGTTTTTTCGTTTTTTTTAAATATAATAAAAATAAATGAGTGTATTTGGACAGTTTCTTAATACCGTAAGGGTTAATTAATGGAAGATGCACAGAAAAAAAGTATGTATCCGCTTCAGTTGACACGACAGTTTGATAGGCAACACTTTTAAACCCCTTTCTACAAAAATAGAAAGAATTAAGTGCTTAAACTTGTGATATCTTGGAACGGTTTGCTACATTGTTCATGTTTTACTTATCCATTCTCTAATGTAAAAGAGTGAATCACTCTTTCAAGAGTGACTCAAGGGACCAGTGTTGTTGGAGTTAATTTTACTCTTTGACGATGAACTTTGTTTATGATTACTCCTCTCGTCAAAGAGTGAAGAATTGAAGCATTCACTCTCAAAAGACGGAAAGTTCTTAAATTCGTAAACTGTCCGTAAGGGTTTAGTATGAGAATTATGCACAAGATGAATATTAATTTATCCGCTAAGTTGATCTAAAACTAAATATAACGACCGGTTTGATGTTTCAAACTTTTAAAACGCCATTTCCCTACTAAAAATAGTAAATGAAATTGAAGTGTTTAACCCTCGTCTACCTAGCCATTTTTTTGTAACAAAACTCCCCCCCCTTGTGCTTTTCGTTACTGCACACCCGATTCCTGTACAGTTGGTACAATGGATAGCTTAGGGTTTTCTTCTTTCATTGGTACCAAATCAGTACTAACTCCCCATTATTACTTCAGCATGACGTCATATGTTGAGGAAGTTACGAAAATACCTGAAATTGATATTTTCGCAATTTTAGCGACTCAACACCTTATTATAGCTCTTAAAATGCGTCATTATATAAAACTAGTCTTTCCCATCAATAGAGTCAAAAACCGCATGGAAATCTTATTTTTTCCTGTAACCTTTTTGGCGAAAATTGAATTGTTCCTGGTTTGGTCTATGGAAATGGCAGTTTTGCTGATATGCGAACTTTATAACGTAATTGTGACGAATGCTAGAGCATGTTGGTCCTCATTTTTTTGGTATCAATGGAAAGAGGAGGACAATAGCTCCTAATTGTAACCAAAATCAAGTGTCTTTGATGTTCCTGTTTTGTTGTTTAGGCATGTTGGTACTGCTCTTCCGGAGGGGGGGTGGTTAGCCACCCCCCCCCCACCCCATCCATCATTTGGGATCACCCCTGAATATCTTACCTATACCCCGGTGATGTTTGTTTTGGATAAAAAGGAGCGAACATTGTCAATTGACAATTACAATTAAATATTTGGCACCAAAAAAGGGGGGTTTAGCAAGCCGGGGAAAAACCTAAGGGGGGGGGGTGGTAACCACACCCCCCCCCCCCCCTTCGGTACACTAGGGTTTAAACTTGTTATATCTTGGAACAGGTTTGGCTCATTGTCCATGTTTTACCTGATCCATCATAAAATATGTCAAAATCTGTAAATTATTATTTGGAATCAAAAATCAAAGGACAAGAAAAGCTGTGTGTTTGTTATATCAGACACGTTTTGTTTGTTTTGTTGTTGTGTTGTTTTCTTCTGTTTACTATTTTGTATTTGAAAACAATTCCAAAAATCGCAGACTACTATATACCTGTTTTTTTAAGGTCCGAATCAAAAATTGTCAGAATAGGTGCATAGAAGAGTTGAAAGGAGTGTCGTGGTTCTTAACAACACGTTTTTCAGTTCTCATGCTCCTTACGCAGTAAAATATGTATGTAAGAATTTACGTATCCTAATCCAATCGATCCTTTATAAACATAATCCTTTATACTAGATTAAAGAGTTATTGAATGAATTACTCTGATTGCAGACAATGTACTTTTCATCTCTTCTTTCACCCCTTCATGTTCTGACCATTCAGAATCATCCCTGGTTTTTTGAGTAAATACGGGAAAGAAACGGGGGAAGAACACAGTGATAGTAACATTCCTATGGCAATACTATGGGGTGCAAGAACACAGTGAGTAGTGCACCCTGTGTCATGCGTTTGTTGCAAAAAACACCATGAGTATCCAGAGAAGCGGCTAGGGGCCGACCTAGTTCCCTCGTCATCAAGAGATTATGGTTGTGTGCGCATTTATCCGTTTCATATTTTATTAACTATACAAAAACCGATCTTCTGCCAGCTCGAGTTTTGTGGCTTGCATGTATAAAGCGCTCGTCTTGTGAAGAAAAGGTCCTGGGTTCGATTCCCACTTCTGACGCAAAGTTTATCTATCTTTTTTGGGACTTAGAGATTGCAATTAAAACTTCAAGTTTGCTTAAACTGCGATTTACCCGGTAAGTATAGGGTTACCAGGTCGGCCCCTAGCCGCTTGTGTATCCAGGGGTGTAACAGGGATCATTTGTCAGAGGAGGCAAATTTACGGTTTTGAGGCAGATTTCCGGTTGGAGGTGAACAGTTCAAAAAAAAATCAAATTTGGAAGGCTTGCCCCAAAATTTCACTTTGCCCCCCCAACCTCCCCCGAATTACAGAAGTTGGCGCAGCCACTGATTGGTGCACTTTAGCAGGGCCGTAGACAGGTGGGGAAATTGCCCCTCCGGAAACACGGGATGGCTACGCGCCGCCGCACGTAGCAATCAAGGTTATCAGCTGATTTGCAAAGACCTAGAGGGACACCGCAGGAATGTTGCTGGAGTTAGAGGGCCACAACACATGAATCGGGCCGTTAGGAGTTCTGTATAAACAAGTACTATAGTCTCGAGCAATGGGCATACTTTCTACATACTTGTTGGTATACTGTGGGAAACCTCGATCCAGGAAATAATCCACGATCGATCAGAGATCGCTACTGCACTCTGTCAGAGAAGTGTATTAGGGACCCAGTCTTTATTGGTTGTAAATTTACTCTTTAAAGAGGGAATTTGTTTATGATTATCTTCATCGATAAATTGTCACTCTCATAAGTAAAGAATTGACAGTATTCACTCTTCAAAAGACATGCAAGAGGGAAATTTTTAACTCCAACAAAGACTGGTCCTAGGAAACTCCTGAAGAGTTGATTTACTCTTTTACAATTTAGAGAGTACATAACATATCAAGAGGGAGGGGGGGGGCGGCAGACGTATTCAACTGTGTTTAAGGATCTTAATCAAAACTTGTAAAGTCATAAAAGTGGTTGGAAAACTGGTTTGCATATGACACCCGGTCCTGGTAAAGTGATAAACAAAAAAACAGAGGTTCTATTCCACCATGGCCATTAATTCGCAATTCCGGACCCCGACCCGAATCAAACGGAGTTTTCTTTATTGAAAACCCCGTGAATTTTTGAAGGGACACCCTGTAATATCCCGTGCATGCAAATGGTGCACAGGAAAACGTTTTTTTAACATACCCTGTGCCAGCATATGTGGTTGCAAAAGAAACAGTGGGTATTTCATACTTGTGGCATGCATATGGTGCAAAAAAGTACACGGTGAGTATACACAACCTGCGCGCATGCATGTGGTTGCCAAGAGGAACACGTGATTAATTACATACCTGTGGCCATTGCATGTGGTTCAGAACATCACAATGGGTAATTATACCTATATCGGCATGATGGTTAAAAAGATAAAAAGAGTGAATGTTTATGATTACAAAAAGTGGCATATACAGGGCTTGCCACCCCAAAAAATAGAAAAACAGTGACATTTCTACTATGATTACAAACATGAAAACATGAATGTACATCTGCAAAAATAGTTTTTTCCCATTATGACGCTAAAGCTAAAGAAGGGGAATTGATTTAAAGGCTACCCTAATTATTTGGGCTATGGGGTTATTCTAATAATACACTAAATTACCGCTTAAATCCATTTGTCAGATTCAAATGAAAATTTGGCAATAGAGGTTATGTTTAGCGATGATCTTCCTTATGGATTACAGGAAAATTGTATATAATTTGTAATCGGTTGAGGTACATTTTTAAACTTTGTTGTAACATTTAAAAAAAATATTAATGGCATTTTGCCGTGTGTTTGATTCAGTTATTTTAATATACCAAGGAAAGAGTATAGGAAAAGGATAAGGTAGAATTGGAATGGTGTATCGATAGGAGTAGTAACATTTATTGTTCGTTGAAGAAGAAAGAAGCTGAGTTAATATCTTGTTCCGGTTTGGTACATTAAATAGACCTAAAACAAATTAAAATATCACTAGATGTTTTGTTATTTCAATAGATTATGATACTACGACCTGTGTACCATAATATGTTTATATTGGTTTGTAGTATGAGCACTAATTAGAGACATTATTCTCAAAAAGATTGCAATTGTTTAGAGAGTAATGGGCATGGTAGAAGTAACTAGAATTGGAAAAATACTATAGAAGATAACAAAAATTTTCAAGGGAACTTCAAATTGGGTAATTAATATCAAAAAATAAAAAGTTTTCCAGAGCCAGATGAAAAGATGTTAATGTGCGGGTTAAGTTTAGTTTTGTTGGGGTATAACGAAATTTAGGACCCGTAGAAAAAAAAAAAAAAAAAAAACAATGCAGTCATGATAAATACAACACAATATACCAGATCAACTACGAAATTGCGTGTTTATGGTATTCATGTCAAACACGCAGTGGGGTTCGCTATTGTAACTATTGTATGTACTGGGGGATTCCACAGAACGTACATTGTAAAAAAAAATTATCATCAATACGGTGCAATATTTATTAACAAGTTCTTAGGATTAATGACATACAGTCGGCTCTGCATCACAAATTGGCGTATATGACACATTTTTCTAGAATTTATGTCATTTAAGGTAGCCAAAATATATGTACTGTTTGTCTAACTATACTAACTAAGTAAAAGAACATCATTGCAGTTCTAAAGACGACATTAATAAAATGTACATTAATGATAGTTAAGTAAAAAACCGATTTTCACTTTATTCGATTATTCACTTAGGAAACGCAAATATCGCCGGTTGATCTTCAATGAGAAATTCTAGTACGTTATGTGACGTGGGCGATTTTAAAGAAAAACAAACTTACAGCTATTACCACGTCGGATAGGCGATTTGGGAAAAAAGCGAGACTGGACAAATACGGGTCAATAGGGGCGTAAAAATGAAGGGTTTTTTATATGAGGAGCTTGAGTTTCGGGACCCTATGATGTTTCCCCCTCCTATGATTTACTCTGGCGCCGCCCCTGGTGATTAAATACGTGTAAATTAGGTTGTAGTACATACGTCGTTATTCGGAAACTACAACAATTTAAAATTAAAGGTGGGGGACACGATTTGATTGAGATTTTGATATTCAAAGAAAGTAGATATTTTTTCTCATTACCTCAAGAAATTAAGGACAAGAAGTGTTCCTTTTATGTTATGAACAAAAACTTATCCAAATGCGGTCGACACAGTGATTAACAGGGCTAATTTTGCTTATACTATCATGGACCTATTTTACTCAAAATTCGTTAATCAGATACTTTTTGGTTAATGTTGAGGGGGAAAACATCATTATGAAAAAAAATTGGCAATGATCAGGTCCTCAGTTTTAAACACGGCCAATATTTAAATTATCTCACCCTAAGTAACATATAGAGCAAGGGATTGTTATTTCAAAATTGTTCTCTACAGACGGCTGATCACTGGATACCCCCCATATATCGTTCACCAAAAGCCTCCAGGGCGTGAATGATGTTGATGCCGAGACTTAGCACAGATATCTAACTACTTTGGTTATTGGTTTTAGACGCATGTGAAGAAAGAAGAATCTACTTACTCTGCCAAAACTCACAAAAAGTGGCAACAAAATCAAATACGACGTATGTGACGTCGTCGATGATACATTCCTCCACATTAAAAAAAAATATTTTAGTCCATATCGAAAAGTTGTCTGAAGTTTTATATCATGCATGTTACATTTCAAATGAGAGCATGTGTTGTAAAATATATTTTCACTGCACACAATCTCACCAAAAAATCAATGTAGCAAAACCTTCCAATCATTTTCACCACAATCAACTTTGAATTCACAACTTCAACTTTGACATAATTTAATAGCCCACCGTGTTCGTTTTCACCAATCTCAGGATTTTTCATTGTTACAGTACATTTTTTAACACTACATGTTCATGCGTGTGTTCAGTTCATATAAATAGGAACCAAAAAAGTCGGGCTTCACAACCTTTTAAAAAACAATTGAACTTTTTTTTTAATTGAAGTTGGGCTTATTTTTTTTTCATAAGTTCTGCCAAGTCATTGCGTAACCCTTTTACATATTATATATAGTATATTCAACCTCATATGTCAATACGTCTATATTTTGGGCTCTCTGGGTTGTACGAAATAGGTTACATGTTTCAGATGAAGCCGAGCACACTGGCAAACAGGCGAGAAGCAGCATGGATCAGAAATCCAAATTCACGCGTGAAGTCTGCCCAATATAGGCGTCGAACTAGGGTCTCATTGTTGAAAGCGAGCGATCATTCTGCCCTGCCACCTACACATAATAATTTCTTACAGGTGCCAATCTGGATTAGCTGTTGTAGAAGTCATAGTGGAAAATACCATGATTCTATTAGTCATTATAGCATGTATTTTGAAACTTACGTATTTTCTAAACATCCAAATTGGTTTGAGCAAGTAGAAGTGATTGCGGAATATTTGAATGTTTATGCACTACACTCAAAGGTTAAATTCATGACAATTACAGAAGCATATACCCCGAATCTTTATTTGGATTTAAGCTTCACGCGTTGTCCCTACAGATGCTGCCCTAGCAAGATCTAACCGGCATATTCAAGTCTGGTGTATGTGAAATCGGTGCATTTCCTAGATTCACTCTCCCAGGAAGTACAGACGAGGACGTTAGACTGATGACGATTCGAAGAACTTTCGGCGGATTGGTACCAGATGCTATTTCAACATTTGAATATGGGTCACACTCGGCGGATTGCGTGTTTCGGGGGTAGCGGATATGAAGGTGGTGCTGGATACGTCTTAGTGTTTCCACTAGTACCTGATGCCTATTTCAACATGCATATGGGTCACACTCGGCTGATTGTCGATGTTTCGGGGGTCGCGGATATGAAGTGAGCTGGATACGTCTTAGTGTTTCCACTAGGTGAAACGTTTTTTAGTTTAAAGAATCGTCTTTTCTTCTGAAAAGCAACATTGGCATTCGGAGGCATGACAATGCTGGGCAGTTACAAAATGATTAAGACATTGATCTTCAGCAACCTCAATTGGGTCTATCTAGTTTGAGAAATGACTTACCAACCTTCCCATATTTTACAACGACAATATACTTCAATTGAGTTATAATAATTAAGATTACAGACCCCTAGCAATAGCATAAAACGCGCAACCTTAAGCCCTTTAAGTTATTCACACTTCAATTGAAGTTTTGGATATATTGTCACTGGTATTGGGTGATTCTATGAACTGCGAATGGCCCAATAATGCAGGACGTTTCCATTAACCGAGTGACGTTCTCATTTTGTTTGCCGTATACAACTAAAACAACGCCACTAACACCAGTATTCATGTAAATTAATATCTAGAAACACTAGACAGTCGTTTGACTGTAACTTCAGCTTTGAGAATTACAACTTTGTTCGTGTTTGCCCCATTGCCAGTGTATAGGAGGATTGCCAGCATCTGAGAATCAAGTTAGGTTCTTCATCTCCATCTCTCCCCGGTCGAAAGTGCATCAGTTGGTGATATTGAACATGAAGGTTGTCCATATGGAGGGTAAAGAACATCGAGTGTTTATTGTTGTAGTTGCAAATTAGACAATTATAGGACCGTTATTCTCTCGATGCTCACATTTATATATACCACTGTCTATCTCTATATTCAGATGCATAACAAGACATGGTTTATTCTCACCATTCCTGGTCCATTCGGGGGCTGCTGCACATAGCCGGACACTAGTATACGCTTTATTTTTCGATACTAGCTGAGTTAGCCTATCACCTCTATATTTCGTGGAAATTGTCACCCCTGTCCGGTTACATCAGTGGAAAGAACCCCCAACCAACCGCGCAGGTCCATAATAACATTTGTTCCTTCTAAAATGTGTTGTGGTATGAAGAAAGATAAGCGAACCGTTGGATCTGGGCCAATAACTACTTGCCATGTCCATCACGAAAATGCATATGAGTGCGACAATTGCGTTTCCATTATCTGAAAGCCAATGGAATCGAAAGTGATACGGGATAACTTTTCTTTCTTTTACTTTAAAAACTTATTGCCCAATGAGGAGGTTCCATTGGACTCACTTTGATTTATTTGCGATTTCCCAGTTACGTAGTGAAATTTTCAGGGAGTTTTTTGCTATTTGTCTGATTTATGATATGGCCTTTCTCCTGATACCAAAACTTTTTGATCCGGTTCAAGGGTCCCATTAGCATAATTAGGTTGGGATCCCTAGACCCCCCCTCCTTGGGCACTAACGTGTGAAAATCAGATATAATGCTGATGAAAAAATTAGAAGTTAAAAAAAAATCTTGGGATTTATTTGCTGAGATATATACCTTCGGAGGCAGTTAATTAACAATTAATACTACTTTAATCCACTTACACTTATATGCTGAAAGCATCAATTTTAATGTTGTCATGACCGGGGTTTCTTAAAACTGTGTAGTACTCTGGGAAAGGAAAGGACCAAGGCGAATTGACTCCTTTCTGAAAAAAAACAAGATGATATCATTTGGCTGAGCATATGGTGCTCTAATTTATTCAATTGGTAGTCTAAAGTAGATAATCAATTTATTGGTTCAAAATATATATGGAGTTGCTGAGGATGGAAAATGTGCGAAACCACTTTTTTTCCAGGGGTTACCAATTTCAATGGCCACAGGTCAAGGTCTCAAAGTTCGGATTTTGATTTGATTAATTGGTATGTGGTTCTACATGACCCGCATTTTACTTGTGTTAGTGTCATGATTCAAACTCCCACGGGGGGAAGGGAGGGCAAGTGGTTTCTCGGTGGATCCTAGACACCCACTCCTGGGTCAACGGAATTTTTTTTTAGCTTGGGCACTTAAGTGTTAAAAATTATTTATGTTAATCCATATGTTAGTCTCTTTGTTATATATAATGTAATTAAACAATTACCGACCAATATTTTAACCACTGGTTCTACTTACTGCATAAGCGGTTTCCACTTTCATTAGGGGAGGGGGTCTAGAGGCACATGCATTATATATAGTCCCTTCCCTTTACTAAAGGAGTTTTAATTTAGATTGGAATCCACTAACATGGTAGAGTTGCTTCTTCAAAGACAACAACAAACAATAAAGAAATTAAAACTGAAAAAAAAATGTTCAGAAGGGAAACTAGGGGCAAAACATGATTTTTTAATTATGCGTCATATGAGCGAAGAGACACACATTAGATTCTGCATTTTACGGCCGTTGATTGTGTTTAAAGGGGGCATTTCGTTGATCAACACCTTGCCCCCGACTTACCTAAAAAAGTTGGATTTTTTATATCTGCGTTAGCCTTAGTAATCCCGTGTACCTAATCTTACGTGCAAAATTTGGTCGTATCTGTAAGAAATTCGCATTTTGTATTTTCTGCCGTAACGGACAGAAAGAAAATAAATTCAGCCACAGTGGCCTATGGGACCGTGACAAAAAGGCAATTGCTCATAACACAAAACCGCAAGATCGGGATCAACTCAAACTTGGAAATTTTTTCTCAAAAACCGAGGGGAACAATGAATTAAAACCAAGGTGATGTAATCAAGAAATGCACCTTAGTCTGGCGCACTCTCGTTGGTGTGTGTGTATGTGTGAGTTGTTGTGTGTGTGGGGGGGGAGTGGAGGGGGCGGTCATGTGATCCTCTGAAAATGACTTTGCCGTTGGAATTTTTTCCAAACTCTGGTCATTGATGGGGTACTTTTCAACATGATCACAGAACCTGACAAAAATTAATCGTTTGTACTGGGTTCCAATGGCGGTCCAAAAATGATTTTTGTGATTCGCACAAAATTATCCTGCTGAAAGGAATTTCCATAAAATATTTGGCTCAAATGGAAAACATATAGTGCATTAATTTTACATTGCTGAAATACAAATTGTAACAAGTTTACTCCATACTATATACAATTAACATAGAATTTAGTCAAAAATAATTTAGAGTTAAACAGGGCGCGCGAAAAAACAAATTGTTGGGTCACGTGGCCCACAACCCCCCCCCCCCAACACACTTGAGTGTTAATTTGCAAAGAATGTAACTATAACTTACTACTCTTTAACCTTACTGGTAATTATACAAGTACACCTAAAAAATTAAAATGGGATGAGCCATGTATGTTGTGCTCAACAAAAATCTAGGTGAATCAGTACCATAGAAAATACAGAATCGAATAGTTTCTTTTTTAGCACTTTTTTTACGCACAATTAAAATCATGTTTTGTCCTCCGGTTTTCTTATTACGGACCAATTTCTTTTCAGTTTTTTTATTTCTTCATTGTTGATGTCTTTGAATCCTTCAACATGTGTGGATTTCATCTAAAATTTCCTTTAGGAAAGTGGTTTATATTAATTTGCTGGTCCCTAGGAGCCCCCTTATGCACTATACGGAAGTCTCCAGACCCCTTATTCAGTTACAGTTGTTAAGCACAAATAAATATATCTCCATTTTATACTTTAAGGGTTACTTGTTTGTTAAAATGACTTGTAATTTTACACTACAGTGAAACCCGCTATATGATGAATATAACATATTCTGGCACACTGGCCGACCAAAATTTTTTTATTATTAATTATTTATTTACCGTGTTAATGTCATAGTTATGCATTATGAAAATGAGAATCACGGTGATCTATTATTATTATTATACTATTATAAGATTAAGTGTGGTTACGACGAAAATGGCTTATTGTTATGCACAATCTTCAGACGTTTATAGGGAGGAACTTCTCCCTTTACCCCTACGTTTTCCCCCAACCTGCGCGTATTAAACAGTTTATTCCGTTTGGATCATTAAGGATATGAAATTAATTTATGTAAATTAAGGGTAATCATCTTGAATAACAGGATAGGAATTAATTAACTTAAATAAGACGCATTATAGCCTAATTATATTTCAATTTCCATAATCGCATTTAAGTAATTATTATTATTACTATTATTATTATTTTTAATTATTATGATGATGATGATGATGATATTATTATTATTATTTTTATTATTGTTATTATTATTATGTCACTGTGGCACTTCCGTCGTTGCATAGGGTCTTCTAGTGACCCATCTATTAATTGCCCAAACGACGGGAGGGCTTTGACTTTTTTTTTTTTGCGTAAATGTCAAATCGCACTAAATTAAGACACCCTACAAAAATACAAACCAAATATCTTACTGATAAAAATACGCGGCGGGCCCGAAAAAATGGGTCCTAGGATCCCCCTCCTTATGCAGCACAGTAAGTTCTAATACTCAACTCAAATATCTTCATGATGTCCACTGAGATCCCAAGCCTAGTCTGGCATCGCGAGATATTTGAGATAAACCAGCCAAAAGTAAGGCAATCAGTGGACGGCATATGGGTATTTATATCACTTGGAAGCCAAACAGTTTGGGTGTTGTAAGAACAACGTGATTGCATGCAGTATGGCATTATTATGAAGAGTTTTTTATCATGCAAAGTAACATATGCGTGGGCTAAGCTAAAGTCAAGTGCGATCACAGTATATAGCAAAAACGCAGCTATGGGGGCCATGGAAATCGTAATATCGCTAGCTGTGCAAACACGGCACTTTCACCCGAATAGATTAAAAATTTCTGGGGAGGTTTAAAAAAAAATCACTAAAGTAAACATCTGGAAATAACATAACCCACATTGCATACAGTATTTTGCTCGTGATGTTTCTACAACTGTAAGTACATACCTGGTAATTAAATGACAACTATGGAATGCTTTAATCGTGATGTCCAAAGGTACCCTGAAAGAAGATTCTTGTGGCAAGCATGAGTGGACATAAACTGCTGCTGCTGCTGCTGTCCAAGAAGAGTTTTACTCTTCAAGACGTTTGTTTTGTTTAGCTAGAGACCTATGAGTGTGACCTTTTTGTATGTTTCTACACCCCGGGTTAACCAGACCTGTATGTGAGGCCAAAACCTGCTAGACCACAAGGACTAATAATATTCAATCAATATAGTTAAAAAGTCAAACATAATTGAAATAGGCCCGTGGCTGTCAGTGAACCGCGAGTTCTCACCTTTCTTAAAGAACCGTTGTACCTGTACAAAACACGAATTTTCAACCTTTTTTATATGTGTGGCGTTTCTGATTGCTTGTGTTTTGCAGATACCCCTTTTCGTCCTTTCATTATTTACTCGCATCTTCCCCGTCTCATTCGTTCTCTGTCTTATTTCTCATGCTCTTTCCTCTCGCTCTCTCTCTCTCTCTCTCATCCTCTCTCCTGCTCGCTCTCCATACTCTGACTCAGTCCCTTCTCATCTTTCCCTTCCTTCCTTCCTCATATTTGCCTCCCCTCGCTGTTTTTCCTATATTTCTTTGCCGCTCCATTGCTGTTGTTCCTCATTCACTATCAATATTTTCTTCCCCGCATCACATTTACATGTACTCCCATCTCCTTCTCATCATAATTATGGGCATTCTACAAAAGGTGGTATTCTAACTCCAGAAATTAAAATTCACTTGATTCACATCTGCTTAATATGAATCGTTTTTATAATAAGTCAACAATTAAGCAAAGGATCACGTGGTTTCTTTTCTTGCCTATACTCGCGTATAAGATGTATTTTTCCACTTACTGGAAGTATTGTTCCTATGATATTTCGAGGGTTACAACAGAAGGACTAACTCAAACTGAAAAGATATAATAAAGATTTTCTTTAATTCGGCTGTTCATAATTAAAACTTGTTTCTTTGTTTATGTATAATGTTTGCTTACGTACCATATCGAGCTTTAATGATATGTTATAATATTTTGTGTAATGAATATATTTGCTTAGTAGAAATATTAAACCGCATTTCTCAAGCATAATTACAGCAGAATTAAGAAATTCTTTAATATTTCTTTTTTCAGTTTGAGTTACGTCCTTCTGTTGTCAACCCTCGATGCACCTTTTTCTATAACTTCCATTTCAGTAATACTACAAAACGTCCCAACACATCACAATTGCTGTAATTAAACATTGGGATCATTCATATCCATGTTGGAAACGATTACCTTATTTAATGAATACAAATTCGGATTTTTATTATTTTTTTTTTATTAATGATTCCGGATCACGTTGTTCACACCATAGGTTTCTTAGAGATAAGTTCAAGATAATATCCACTTCAACACTCATTATGTTCAGTTATGGATAATTAAGGATATGAAATATTAATTTATGTAAAAATTAAGGGTAATCCTCTAGAATAACAAAGGATATGACTATTAATAACCATTAATAAGAGTCATTATGTCCGAATGAATTTTCAGTTTCCCATAATCATCATTTAAGTAATTATTATATAGATTATTATTTATTTTATTATTATGATGATGATGATGTGATCTATTAGATTCTATTTCAAGATTGTTATTATATTATTGTCATGGGCAATTTCCGTCAGTTGCATAGGGGTATTTAGGGACCCATGCTAGTAAGGCAAAAACGACGGGATGGGTTGACTTTTTTTGCGTAAATGCAAGCGCAACAAACGTAAGACACATACAAAAATACAAACCAAATAATTACACTGAAAAAAACGCGGGCCGAAAAAGGGCCCTAGATCCCCACCTTATGCCACCAAAGTGAAGTTCTAATACTCATCAAAATTATCTTTCAATCGATGTCCACTGAGATACCAGGCTAGTCATGGCATCGCGAGAGCTTGAGAGGAATAACCAGACAAAAGAAAGGCATCAAGTGGACGGCATATGGGTATTATATAACTTGCGAGCCAAACAGTGTGGTGTTTAGACAAACGTGATTGAATAGCAGTATGGCCAGTATTATGAAGAGTTTTACATGCGAAGTAAAATATGCGTGCAAGCTAAAGTCAAGTGAGATCAAGCAGTAGATAGCAAAAACTCAGCTATGGGGCGCAATGGAAATCTCAATATCGCTAGCTGTGCAAACACGCACTTTACCCGAAATAGATTTAAATTTAAAAGATGTATGGGAGCGTTTAAAATCAACTTAAAGCTATACATCTGCGAAATACATGTTAACCACATGCTACAGTATTTTGCTCGTTGATGGTTAACTACACTGTAAGTACCCGACTGGTAATTAAAATGACAACTATTGGAATGTTTATCGTTGAGGTCCAAAGGTACCGGAAAGAGCATTCTTGTGGCAAGCATGAGTGACATAAAAACTGTGGCTGCTGCTGCTGTCCAAGAAGAGTTTTACTTCTGCAAGAAGTTGTTTGTTTAGCTAGAGAAATATGAGTGTGTTTGTATGGTTACACCCGGGTTACACCCAGAACTGTATGTTTTTTGAGGCAAAACTGCTAGACACAAGGACAATATAAATTTCAATCCTAATATATTTACACAAAGCAAATAAAGTATAGTAGGCCGTTGATGTCAGTGTAAAGCGAGTCCACCGTCTTTAAAGAACCGTGACCTGTAACAAAAAAACGGAATGTTTACCAACCTTTTTTATATGGGTGCGTTATGATTGCTTGTGTTATGCCAGAATACCCCTTGTAGGTCCTTGTCATAATAATTGTCGCAATCCTTCACTTCTAATCGTTCTATGTCCTTATTTATATGATTTTCCTCGCATCTCTCTCTCTATCATTCCTCTCTCCTGCTCTTCCATATCTGCTCCTTCTCAATGCTTTCCCTCCGTTCCTTCCGAATATTGCTCCCTCGCTGTTTTCCCCTAATATTGCTTGTCCGCTTCCAGATGCTCTTTGTCTTCCTCACACTCCAAAATATTTTCTTTCCGCATCACATGAGACATGTCAATCCCATTCCTTCTATCATAATTATGGGCTATTCTACAAAAATGGGTGTCATTTAACTCCCGAAAATTACAAATTAACTTGATTAAATCTGCTTAATATGAATCGTTTTATAAGTCAACCTGTTGAAGACAGGAAAGTGGTTTCTGCATACTGGTATAGATGTATTTTTCAACTTAAGTGGAAGTATTGTTCTATGATATTCGAGGGTTGACAAAAACAGAAGGCCGTAACTCAAACGAAAAGAAAATATTAAGAATTTCTTTTAATCTGCGGTTCAAATTAAACTTGTTCTTTGTTATATAATGTTTGCTGACAGTAACAATAGCTGAGCTTATGAGATGTTTACATTTTGAGTAATGGGGGGGGCTAGATTTTGATTAGTATGAAAAGTATTAAAACATCGACATTTCTGCAAAAAGCAGTAGTACACGAATTAAAGAAATTCTTAATATTTTTTCAGTTTGAGTGTACGTCGTTTGTTTGTCAACCATGATGCACTTTTCGATAAATTCTATTCAGTAATCCTGAAAGCAAAATCACTATCACAATTGCTGTCATTAAACATTGGGATCTATTATTCAGGTAATGGAAACGATACATTATTTAATGAATACAAAATTCGGATTTATGATTTTTTTGTATAAGATGAGCGATAAGTGGGTAACACAATAGTCCCCTCTTACTCCACCCTTTTTCTCTCGCTTTGGAGTTTCTTAGAGATAAGTTCAAGATAATATCCATTCAAACACTCAAATTATGTTAATTCCTTGTTATGATATTTAAGGAAAACTTAATATGAAAACTGGTATCTTTATAAACAGACTACAACATATCTTTTGGCTCAATTTCGTAATGTGAAGTGAGGTTTGTGTTTCTGAAAATGGTCCGTGTGAAATAGGTTCTCAGTGACCGAGGCTATTTTTAATAAATTGAATTGTGCAAAAAAAAACTTAGTAGGCCTGTTTCGGGCAACATTCTTTCAAACAAAACTTAAATAATGGAAGACCAACAAGACCAACAAGTATGGAGAGGACGACTTATAGACTAGGAGCCCAGAGAGTTTATGCAACTGAAGAAGTACATAAGGTTGGTGGTCTTTTATGGTAGTATAGGGTTAGGATTTCAATATTTCCATATTAATCGGTGTAAGAAAACTGAGTGTCCCCCATGAGAGAGTGTTCCTAGCTACCATAGCAACGATACACTGTTAGAAATTTCCGAATAGAAAACAGAGTTTTCCGTAAATTTACGGAAAAATCTTTGTTTTAGGAAAACAATAAAATAAAACCAAAATATACAAAACGTTAAATTTACGGAAATATTTAAAAAAATTTCTGGGCCAGCAATAATTTCGGACTTTTTTTTTCGTTCCGTAATTTAAAGGTCCATGGCCCGATCGCTAATAGCCTCGTCCCCCCAGAAACCCAGATTTACCGGAAGTGGTCAAAATTTTGTAGCAGAAGAAAGCTACTATTTTCTATTTACCCTGTGACGTCTTAGGGCTAAAGGATGTTTGGGTTGGAGTTACGAGCGAGCAAGGTGCACTCCAATTTGGTCGACCCATATTAGTTTTACACAGTACTCTATGGGCTCACAAAATCACGTTTCCAGCTGTCACATCCCCAAGAACGGTTGAAATATCGGGCGCGAAACTTTACAGATGGGGCTTTAGAGTGAAGTCCATTCTTCAAATTGAAAAACTTTATTATACTTAACTCGGGCCATCCCCCTTTAAATACGGAAAAATTTGTAAAATACACATTTTTCCATAATATGAGTACAAACTTCTGGAAAAATCTGTCAAAGTTCGTTGATGACAGAAAATCTGTGAAATTTACCTAAAAAAGTCTGGAATCGTGCCAGAAATTTGCCGTAAATTTACGAAAACTTCTAACAGTGTACGGATTAAACGTGACCTTGTAGACGAGGCCATTTGGGTACAGTGCGGGAAACAAATGAGCATTACAGCCACTCTAATGGAGAACACCCAATAGACAGATGGGTGGAGGACACTCAGTCACACGGACATGGTATTATGACACCGGTTAATTCAGGTACAAAAGAAGTAGGGGAAAATAAGGTAATAACAGTGGTAAACAAAAAATTAAATGCTCCAATCATGTCTGATCGAAAATTCTCCGTCTAGATCAAGGAACAAAAAAGTGTATGGCAGTGTGTCTTCAAATTGCCTCATTAACAAGAATGAGCAAAATCAGCTCTATATTGGTCAAGTTCTCCAATGCGGTAACACGGTTAAAAAAAAATTCCGTAATTTAAGGAAATTTTGGCAGCAGGAATTTCAGACTTTTTAGGGTAAATTACGGAAGTCCTGTTCAATTAACGGAACTTTGATCCGTAATTATACAGAAATTTGTCTCATATTAGGAAAAAAATATGTATTTTACAAATTTTCAGTAAATTTAAATTACGGAACGAAAGAAAAAGTCTGGAAATTGCTGCCGGAAAATTACCGTAAATTTCCGTAAATAAAGTTTTATGTTTTTTTGTTTTTTATTTTTATGTTTTCTAAAAGAGATTTCGTATATAAATTTACGGGAAAATATCTTTTCTTAATTCCCGGAAATTTCTAAGCAGTGTTATGATGTGTGAGTGTTGGGCTCCCGAGGCTGATTCAATCAGATGGAGACAAAACCATTCTTGCGCCATATGCATTACTAAATAAAACGGAGCTTGTAGTTTTAGTTGACCGAAACAATCTATAGTATTTAAATATTTTTACTGTGGTAAAATATAAATTAATATGATCCATAGCTTCTGATTAAGCTCGACAAGCAACCACACCACATCTCTGAGCCCCGCCTCTTCCCACCTTTTAAGTATATAATAATGCCTATATGTGAATGTATGTGATAGGAAGTTATGTACCAGAATAATTCAGGGGATATCAATGTTGTAATTCAGTTGTAATGATAGAAATAACCCTCCGCGAGCGAGCAGCGGCCTCAGTTTTTGATGTAAGGAAAAGTTACAAAACGTTTGATAAAGATCGATAGAGTTGCTACTTTTGAGGGCGATATGTACACTATGAGTAATGCCTAAACTGAAAAAATACTTTTCATGTTAAAAGATACTTTTTTTCTAATCCATAAAGGCAGATACATGTGAAATACGTTTCATCTCTGGAAAGCGTTATCAGTTAAACACACGACATAATGTCAGTTAATAGCTTATAATACATGTGACTCCTGACAACTATGCAGCTAATTTATAGTTACCGGTGTGTAGGCACGACTTATCGCAAGCCATGAAAGGCCATAACGTCATGCTGCACGCGTTGCGAGAAAGTAGCAACGCGCTAGCGACATTTCGGCAACGCATTGCGGCTCGGCCAATCAAAATCATGATTTCTGAAGTATTTCAAAAATAGACCAAAACGGTTGCTAGATACTTGTAACGCGATGGCCAAACATAAAACGCGTTCAAGTCTTCACAACGCGTTGCACCCCCCCCCCCACCCCCCCCATTGCAAGCTTCAAACGGTTGCGAAGGACACAAGCATAAGGTCATACCGTATGCCGCAACGCGTGGTGAGAAAATTAACAACGCGGGTTGCGACATTTCGGCAACGAGTTGCGGTGTCCGGCCAAGGTATGGCAAAATCATGAAATTTCAGTGACGGATTTCAAAAATATAAATCTCACAACGCGTTGCGACCTTAACAACGCGTTGCAAAACCTTACACAACGCGTGCGGCAATAAGTTGGACCCTTATTTCTTCACAAGCGTTGGAAGGTTACAACGCGTTGTGAGGGCTCGAAACCGTTGTGAAGGCTGCAAAGCGTTTGTGAAGGCCATACGAGGTTCATAACGTAGTGTCGAAACGCGTATGTGGATCTATTTTTTTGAAATAAAGTCACAGAAATTCAGTGATTGTGATTGGCCGAGGCCGCAACGCCTTGCCGAAATGTAGCAACGCGTTGTGACTTTTTCACGACGCGTTGCGGCAATACGTTATGACCCGTAGTAGTTGGGAACCTTCCGCAAGCGTTGTGAGGTTTCGAACGCAGTTTGAAGGTCGCAACGCGTTGTGAAGGTGCAGCGAGTTGTGAAGGGCTTTGCAAAGCGGTGCGAGGTTCAAACAACGGGGTGATACTTGCAACGCGTTTTGGCTAATTTTGAAATACGTCACAGAAATTCATCATTCATGGCCGGACGCCGCACGCGTGCCTAATTTCTGCAAGCGTTCCGAAATGTCGAAACGCGTTGCGGCCATCGTTATGGCCTGTATGCTTGCGTACACGAAGTTCGGGATTTTATTGCCACTTGGACATACACATTACTATTTACTTTTAATAGAGTTACAGGCTAAATTCAAGCACGGAAATACATAAATCTTCCCAATTTTGCTGCTCAGCTGTTTATGTAGAGCTCTAATAAATTGCAGTGAAAAAAAAACCTGACCTAGAAGACTTAATTTGTCAAAAATACGAGCTATTGAATCTATGGAGAACGTTGTCTACGATATACGTGATTACAATTTCTCTTATTTGGAGGTATAACACTAGATTTATAGCAGAATAATCGAAATGTCAATACTATTAGTAGCAGGGGCGTAGACCTATGACATTCTTTGTGGCGAAGTGAATGGGATATACTTCCGGAGAAATATGGATAACGTTGTTCACAAAGTTAAAACGGCCGAGCTTCAAAAACGACTTGCAAATATTTCTAAAACCACAAATGACGTATTAGAGGCTTTTAGGTGACAAATTCCATACTTTTGAAGGATTGAAACCGCATGTTCATAATTGATGAAATCCTTATTATTTTGGGTTAAAAATAGGGCTTACTGCGCGGCTACATCGATACCTATTTTCGCGGAAAGTGTGTTTGATGTTACAAACCATCTGGTCTACATATGACCTATTGCCAATCGTGTAGGGGAGTCTTTCGCCAACCGTCCGCTAGTCCCTACTGACCTAACACCGCTGTACTAGAAGGACAAGCGGAGAGTACGCCGCGTTTACCGATTTTTGACAAAGGAGGCCATGAAGACGTCCGGGAGGTACTCAGGTGCTGAGCTATAGAGCAGCCACTAGTACCGAGCCGCCAGCAACTGGCAGTCCTCGCGACCTGGCGGGGTGTACTGCATGGGCATCTCCCGGGTCCGCCCACGTCGGTGAGCGTACCGTATGGTACTCGCGGCGTGGTTGAGCCGCGCGCCTCAGCTTTTGGTTAACCTAAATGATAAGTCGTCCAAGTATCGCAATACAAAGATGGTTTTCCGAGCGTATATTCTTGTTTGTGTCTCACATCACACAGAAATTCTGCGGAAAAATACCTTAGTTCTAACATTTTACAGCTCCAAGCAGTGGGTCAAACATCCGCGACCGCTACGCGTGCGGCCACACGCAATTGTAGCACTAGTATAGCATGTGAAGCAGGCAGCCGCGTTGCAGTAAGTCACCGCCCCAGAGTAGCTAGGGGAACCGCTCTGCGCTCTAGAAGCGATCGGCGATTTCAAGACACCGACGGCCTACCGCGCATTTTCCTAGTCATAGTACGCCTTTTGTTACGCCCCTTGACAGTCTGCCAGCCCAGGGGCGAATGGTGATATCCTCCACGCCTTATCAGCCGGAGGTGAACGACTCCCACGGAGTATCTCTGGCCCAAGCCGACGGAAACAAGCGTGAACCGCAGACAAATAGCACTGGTGACGTAGTTCCCGAGATCATACTTGTAGTCATCAAGATGGGATGATATCGGTGGACACATGTTCTACGATAGCGACATGGGGGACGCAGACTGCCGATGATCCGAGGTGACCGTTTGTATTTATTCTAGCCGAAAAGAATGATCCCACATACTCTCTTTCTTCGGTTCTCTTCATACCCTCCGTGTCATCCCACAGGCCGAGGCAACGCGGGGAAACAAGCGCAAAGGGAGAAGCAGCGCACCGGGAGGCCCGCGCAGTGTCGACAACGAGAGAGAATGAAGATTGACGAGACACGTGCGCGCGATGACGGGCCAGCGGGGCTTTTTAACATCGTGGCAGAAGCGACACACTAGCTTATCCACCCCGACCCGGAGCGCATACCGCTCCTTGCAAGGGCAGTTGGAGGCGTGTTCCATACGACAGTGCAGGAGAGGCGCAAGTTTGATAGTTAGCGGGGGAAGAAAGACACACAAAAGGCGAGACGATGAAAGCGAGGGGCGATCATAATGGGGAATGTTGGTAATTATTTTGATACCAATGGAACAAGAAACTCTAAGCTACAATGGTACCAATTGTAAGAATAGGATCTCACTAAGGAAAATCCAATGAGGTGTAACGGGGGGTGGGGTTGATATAAAAGGGCTCAGGTAGACGAATGTTGAAGGGATTACACTGGGGGGGGCGTAACCGACAACCATTATGCAATCTCAAACCCCTCAAAATAGACCGAGGTTAAAATGAATCAAGGAAATCATTCCGTGCATTATTTTGCGTTTGGGCACAAACAATTAAGCGGTTCAAGATGAGAACGTGGTTGTTGTTGTGGTTTTTGAAAAATGGTGGGTGTACAAGAACAAAATATATACATTCTAGGACCGTTGGTGTGCAAAGTATATTGTCTTGTCATTGTTTGGAGAAGAGGTTATTGAAATTATACATGTAACTATTGGAACGCCACATATTGTATAAAATCCCAGTAATCAAAAAGATATTGCTAAAGAGACAAACATAAAAAATCCGTCAGGCGCTATCCCCGCAACTGATTAGACAGTGCCACCACCCGGAGAAAGGCCACCGTGACTCGGGGGGTGTGCTGCTGAGCCGCCTGTTGCGCGCGCTAGAACCCGGCTGCGCAGACGGTCATCCACGAGGCCGACCGAGCCGGCGCGAGTGGCCTGCGGCGCGTGCAGTCAGGCCCGAAGCCCAGCGTCAGTTCGTGAGGCGCCCGAGACAGCGATGACGTCCGTGTGGGGCTGCGCCTCGCGGGAGATGTCTTTGCGCGCTGGAGACTAGCGGAGTTGGTTCGTCGCTTAGCGTGGAGCGCTTGTACGATTTTGCGGGCGAGTTTTTTGCGCCGCTTGCAGACAGCCTGGCTGACTAGTGGTCTCCGACAGCACTTAGCTAGTCGGTCGACACACGACGCTCACTGCTGGTTCCTCGGGGGTCGCGCTGTCATCACCACCGCGGCACCGGACAGTGCTGGTCGGGGGCCTACAACGGCTCACGTGGGTAGTTTCACCAAGGGTTCCAAAGGAGGAGCGTGACATCGAGAAAGAAGGCACATGATCCTGTCCCTGCTCTTGAAGGAATCCTAAGGCGTGGCACTGATAATGCAGGGAATGGGGGGAACCGCGAAACAGGCATACAAGAGCAGTCGGGCATGCATGATGCCTAAACACTATAAATTATTACAAAAGAGGAGATGTTTTATCGGCACTGCACATGTTTCACAAAATATGAGATTCTTCAAATTTGCTCTCAATGATATAGTATAGGCCATTGGAGAAATAGATCTAATTTACACACAACAAAATATCATAATAAGAGGCTAAAGACATCAGGGAGATGAACCGATCAATTTGTAGGCTAACTTTAAGTTTCGTAATCTTAATCACATTGTGTATATCACATGGGATATCACAGGCTCGTTGCTGGTTGATATTAAAACGCACCAAGCTCTCACCCGAAAAGCAGACACACACGGGGTGAGAGGCGAGCCGCGGGGGAAACGACCACCGATGAGGGATGTGGAATCTGTCGCATGCGGTTCGGCAGGTCATGGGCCAAACGGCGTGTGTGATTTCTGCACCGATTTGTAACAATCGTCCATGGGGGTTTTTTTTTCCCGGGGGGGGGGGGTCCTGTGTGCTAGAAAGGAGGTGGACGTCACAGTTGCATTACCACGAGGCGCAGAACGCACTAGAGAATTGGAATGAACGACAGCTAGCACGTGCGGCGCTGCGAAGGCAGAGGTGGAGGGGGGCGCGCTCCACGGGCGAGTATGATTAGAAGGGCATTGAGCTTAAATCATTTTATTGAATGGCTAATGGCGAGGACTTATTCGTCCGCACTTTTTTGTTTCTAGGACCAATCTATTCGACTCGTCTCATGGCGGCGCTATTCATTATATGTTTGCGCCTTATTCGTTAATGTACTTTATCTTAAGTATCCACCTAAAGAACGACCTCCTCCACCTGCGAATCGGCCGGATATGGAACAAGATGGATGTGCGCGTTGTGTACGTCTATTAGTCCCCGGGTCCGAAGGGTTTTTTTCTTCCTTAATGCATGAACAGAGGATGGATCAGCCCGGCTACGGACCCGTCTCCGCTCGGAGGCGGTGGGTACAGCCCACCCCCTAGGGCGGAGGTTTCATATGTAGTTAGGAGGCCGTCGCGACCGCAGGCTCGTGATAGGCCTAAGGCAGCCCCTCTATGGGTTCGAGGTCGGCCGCATTATAGCTAGCTGTCACCCAAAGGGCTGATAAAAGACCGACAGGCGCGACAGTTTCAGTGACCCCATCCGTGCGCTCAGGGGGCAGGGTCGACTCCGCTAATCGCATTCTCACTGCGCTTCGGGGTGAGCCAGGCCCGTCAGGTCAAGTTCCTCTGGAGTGGTCCGCATCGCGGGGCGGCGGGGTGAGAAGACCGGGAAAAGACGCACACAGAGCGCCGGATCAGGCCTGCTGGGGCCGTGGCGAAAAACGGGGGAACAGGATGTGTGAACCGATATCCATGGAAACACATACCAACTTGTTCATGTGCTCAAGAGATTAAAAAAGTGTACGTATATAGTCTGTATCGGGAGAACGAACCGAGGCCCCCCCTCGGAAGCGAGCTAAACAATATCGCGGAAGACTTTCGAAGGGAATAGGGGTCGGCGAGAGATTATAAAACAGCGATAGGTCGCGAAAACGGTAGAAAGGTAGCTCAAAATAGGGGTGTCGTGGCTATAGGGGGGAGTCACCCCAACGCGGACGATGAGGAACGGGGGACGATGGTGCACCATGGGTATGTGCTGCTTTATGAAATGTTCATCAGAAAAGGATTAGATTTTTTCACAAATAGCTTTCGGCTAGGAAGAGGAAATCCGGGGATTGGTACACGTCCACCCACTTTTGACAAGGGGTGGGGGGGGGGGGATTTCAATTAATAAAAAAAAAAAATATAAAAACAAAAAGTTAACAAAAAGCCAAACAACCACCCCTACCCTTTCCCACGTTTTCATTTACTTTATGCATTTTAGAACCTATATTGACGCAATGCAAGGATAAATAAACTTTTTACCCCAAAGTTAATGAAAAAAGATTTGTGTGCCCACAAACTGTAAAGCAACGTTGACAGTAACGTGCAAATTTCACTGGCGAAGGAACTTGGAGGAGACGTTGGTTATGGTAAATGGCCCGAAATGTGACTACCCATCTCAGGATACTCTACCTAATAATTATTGACAAATCCCTATCCCTATACAGTTTACTCCTGACCTGTTGGCATAAAAATGTCTAAGACTCATTCAAGGGGCCCTATAGCAAAAATGTCACCAAGGTGGTTGAAAAATTTCAATGAAAATACTTGGTCATCCTTTACAAAATACTAAACTTTTCTTGATTTGCTTTATAATAAGAGGAAATAAATGCTATTCTGAATTGCTTCATGCTGATGTGATTTTTCTTTCAATGTGCAACACCCACCCTACATCGAACTGAACGATCTATCCACTCTAGGACCCGTAGCAAGTCCTTGCCTGACTAAACTACGCACAAACGATGTTCCGATTCTAATTCAGCAGTTGTTTGGCTCCTTAGTGGGTTCTTGTTTTGGGTGTTACCTTTGGAAGCGCCGATGCAATAGTGAGCGATCAGTTAACGGTGCCCCGGCGCTTTCATCTCACAGGTGGTCCTAAAAATGGGGAAAACTTTGAATTTTTGTACTGGCTAAAGCTTCCTCCACAAATTCCATCATCAGGATTGCGCAGAGCACGTCTTGGTCCACATAGGCATTCAGCCTGTTTCTATTGCATCTAAGCAACCGCTGAACACACGACACTCCCCCCCTTTTCGAGGAGTTTTCATTTTTAAGTTCCCTTCATGTGGACGCCGCATCCAATAAGGTCGGTGCGCAGTGGCGACGCGCGGTCAGTCCTTAGTGGCCGTGTGTCTCCTAGCAGTAGTGTTGCTAATCAATACATCCAGCAAATGTGAGATGACTTGCCAAGTCTCTCGTGGCACCTGTTCAGTTAGCGGAAGTGGAGTGGCCGGGGCCTTGTGGGTGACGGAGGGCTGTGTGTCGACAAAGTAGCCAAGACCCCCACGCACTAAAATAAATGGGGGGGGCTCAAATTCTGCACCGACTACCCAAAATAAAATGACCCCATGTGAGCTAAAAACAATAATTTTAGGGTTAAAGATGACCAAGCCCACACAAAGAGTCATTTGTCTCAAAGCGTGGTCGAGGTAATTCTATTTGTAGGTCGGGTGCATTTGTGACTCCCAACGTATTTTAGTGTGCAGGTCATTTTTTTTTTATTTTTGAACATCTCATCAGAACACAAAAAGAGGTGACATCTCGAAATTTGGTCTTTTTTCAAACAATCCGGCAATGTTGAATTACTCTTGTTACGGATTTTACGGAAGAGGCTTTACTTTGGGCCATCGTTGGTAGGGAATTACTTCGAAATTACAAGTATAGGGAATCAAGGATCGAGTGTGGAAGAGGCCGAAGACCGGAGCGGGCCTATGGACAGCGCATAGCCTCGGGGAATGAGACGATTTAACAGCTTAAAGGGCATTTCCTGATCACTTCCCACCGTCCTTGCTGTTAATGAGCAACCAAATTTCACAAACCCGCATAAAAATACAGTCCAAGAAAGCGTCCCGACTGTGTGTTGATCGTCGAGGTGGCGAAATATACGGACGAGCGAGTGGCCACGACACAGTGGAGTAAACAACGTGTAAGGCTCGTCAGCTTAGGCCGACATCGCCACCCAGGATGCCCCCCCAGAGCACGGCCCGGGACAGCTCTGAGCGCGCCTGGTGCAGAATGCTGTGAGACGGCTAGTAAGCGAACCAATGCTTCGACTATTTAAAGCAATTGGTGAAGATCCGACCGTGCCGGCTTATCGTGTAGGTTAATTCATATAGAAGATGGCGACGCGCTTAGGAAGAAGGTATCTAGTAGCAAGAGGTAAAGCTGCGAAGATCACTCACATCGGGCGCAGGGGTTGTTAGCAGAGAACGAAAAGCAAATCAGTGCTCCACCTATTTTACCACTAGGTCGGGTTTCGTGTATTGTTTGGTATTGGAAATGGTCCGACCGAGGCTAACTTTACACAGAAATCGACACTCGCCCTGTGACAGTTACGGAGCCAAGGAGCGTGACGAGAGACAAACTGGGGCCGGCGTCAGCATGGCGGAGAATCAGAAGCCTAGACGTAAACAAGTCCATAATTGTCAGCAAATTTATAATCAATCTGCTATGCTTTGTTTACGTATAAAGTCGCGGGCTTCTACTTATATCGAGGGACGCCGGCGACCCTAAATTAGTATATCCGCGCACAGAATCAGAGGCGAAGCCTGTTGGACAATCGCGGGTCGTTATGCCTATGATATGACCCGTCTTTATCATATCGAGCTGCTGAGGAGCAAGCGATCACCGTAGTGGGGCGAGAGGACTGAACCTGGATGTGGTGAGGGGAACAGGGAGATGTGCGGGATCAGCTAGAAGTGTTTAAATAAACGCGATAGGAGGTGCGATCCTGTGCCGGAGCGAGACGCAGAGAGGAGAGCTCCGCGACGCCAGAAAGCAGGGCGAAGAGAGAACACCACTTTTTTGTTCTGCTCTCTGTAGCCGTTAAAAGCTCTTAAGAGTTGCGCAATACGAAAGAGTCGGACAGGGGAGCCGTGCGGCAGGTGAAGCCTTATGAGCCGGCTGTACTTCGACGGAGCGCTAGACCATGCCGGTGTGACCACCTTTTCCGAGAGCAGCATAAATTTGGCAGCAACCCAAGATTGTCTAAGGATTCTGAAGATAATTTGCTTTCTGGATACTGTCCATCACCTACCCCCTCCATCAATTAGGAGTACGGGACAAATTTGTTTGGACGTTTTTCCGGAGTATTGTTAAGAGACACATAATGTGGGTCAAAAAAAATTGAGTTAGGATATATCTGGGCCACAATTCAGGCCGCACATGCAAGTACACATGATGAGTAATGAGTTATACAAAACCAATGGCATGTTATAATTGATACAAATTGATGAAACTGTGTGATCGTACAAGGAATACACTGCCGCTCTTGATGCCGTTTCCCGATATTATACTTCTAACTTAACAAAATAACGATAATTTATCTTAAAAAAGCGAACGAATTCTGCAACAATAATTTGTTATGACGATTGCGATAAACAAGTGACTATTTCAGAATTATTCAAAACACAATTTAAAAGTTATCAAAAACAGAAGAGTATATCTTAACGGACAGGCTGAGAGTTTTAAGCTTATGAATTCTCTCAGAATTTCTACTAAGAATCGGTTGTAGACACTACCGAGAAGTTGGAAGGGTTATTGGACAAAGGTGTAAAAGAAACCGCAAACTGTTGAACTTGATGCTATCGTAATCGTTCCCATAGAAAACACTTTTGACTTTCTGTCGGGTACGACAGAAAACTACTAAATCATCATATTATTACATAAAGACGGAGTATTCGGCTTATTCACTTCAGGTGTGATTAATACTTGGTAAGGCAGGCATTCCAAATATGTAAAAAACATAGAAATATAAAAAAGAAAAATTGGGGCGATTCTTTCTGGAAATCCTCAGTCTCTTTAAGTCACTCAGATTGCGATACGTTCAAGCGTTCCCTAGTACTAGTTCCTAATGTCGACAAATTTGGGTTCGTTACCACACTAGTAAAAAGTCAGATGTGAGGTAAATGGGACATACTGCTATAAGTGGGTCACATGTTTGGGTTCTCCACCCACTTAAGAGATTCGTGAGTGTGTAGTTCATAATTACCAATCATGTGGCAATTTCACGTGTACCAATACGAATAAAAGCAATGTCGAGTTCAAACATCTCCAGGCGCACAATTCGTCTTAATATCGAAAGGGTTCCCATGAAGGCGCATCCACGAAGTTATAAAATGATTGAATTAGTCCTGGTGTTTGTGTGCGTTGCATATTGGGCATTTCAACAGAACTTGAGTCGCGATAACCTTTTAAGGTGCTTTTCACGATTTATGGGTATTTGTGTTCTCATGATATGAGAGCCTGACACTGCACATACACCCCGTCAAGTACCGTGGGAAACAAACTTGCGGTTTGAGGGTATGAGCAATAATGCCCTGTTGCAAAGCGTATTCATACTGTGCTAATATTGATGGTTATATCCACTAAAACGGCGGGTTTGTGTGATATCTTTGGAATGAAATGGATTTGGGGGCTCACATTTCAGGACGGCCTTTCATTGATATCAAAAAATCGATATACTTCCGGGAGACATCAGGGGGTCACAAAGACGATCAGAACCGCACATTGAAGTACACGGTATAGGAATAGCACAGATGCGACAGGACATTAGGAGGTATCAATGAGGAAAGTTTTTGCATTGTCGTGAGTTTCTGACTGACGAAGAGTTTCATATTGACGGAGACGTTCGTATGATGAGGGGTTCTGATGACAAGAGCTTCATACTGATCTGGATAGAAGTAGCTTCTGTGTGTGGTCCCATGCATTTCCACATTACGTATTGTTCCGCCTAGTGGCATTAACTTTTCTTCGGCGACACACGGGAACGGTTATGGGTCACCGTGACCATTGACTTAGTAACTTGTATCGTGAATCTATTAATTGCGGAAGTGACTACACGTACAGTTTTACAAGGAAGGAAGGGAATTACAGGTTAAATAGTAATAATTACGACGACAAAAAACTATAGCAATAATAATGCAACCTGAAGCCCTTCAGGTGACACGTTTTCAATGAGGTTTGTGAAGTCACTGGTATGGAGTTGATATCCTCACCGCCAAACGTGGCAAAAGGTCCAACGATGCAGGACGTTTCATTAAATGAAATTAACCTAGTATTTGCCGTACGCAAACTGAAAACAAACGCCACTGAACCGGTATTCAACGATAAGAGGTTAAGGTCGAGGAGAACAGTTGCCGTGTCGTTCTGTATTAAAGACTTCAGTTTGATGAATGGGAAGGTTGTCTTGTTTGAACCACTGCAGTGTAACCGGAGGATTGCCGCATCCGAAGAGCAAGACAGCTTACTACATCTCCATCACTCCGGTGGAAAGTGCATCGGTTGGTGGATACTGAACATGGATTGTCTCAATGGGTCATGTTGATTTTTAGCTCGGTGCATATGGACCCGTAGTGTACGGGGGCAGGGAGGGGGGGGGGCGAGGGGGGAACAGCTGCAGCCTCAAAAAGAGGAACATTCTCGAAATTTTTGGATCTTGTTCAAAAAATCAGGAAATTGTTGAATTACTCTTGTGTAAGGATTTTAAGGAAGAGGCTTTAATTTGGGCCATTGTTGGTTAGAATTACTTCGAAATACAATATCAGTGATCCAAAATGAAAGCGTGAATATTTAAAAGATTAAAGGGGATTTCCTGATAATACACCGTCCTTTCTGTTATGAGCAACCAATCTGCACAAACACGATAACAATACCACACGTTTATTAGTGTAAATCACGGTACGAGGCTGTGGCATCCGACAGCCCCTCCAGCTTAACAGCGTCAAGCCGTTAAGAAACCTGTGATATTTTAAGCAATTGACAGATCCCACCTGTACCGTTCTATTAGCTTAAAAGCCACTATCAGCGACATTTTCAAAATATAAAAAATCGCGGCCCCTATTTCCATGTTTTTGTATTGTTGGAATTGGAAATTGTTGTAACAAAGACCCCTGTAAGTGGCTGAGCGTAACAAGTCCTAATGTCCCAAGAAATTATAATTTTATGCCTTGTTACTATAAAAGTCCCAAAGGGATTCCTTATATCGGGATCCATTATATTCGAAACTGGCCTGTTGTAACGGCCCTACCGTCTGTACCCTTTATAATGAAATGTGATGTTAAGTTGCAAAACTCAAACGGCACATGTGGTAAAAAGTTTCGCGTTGCGCAAACTGGGCCTTTGAGATTTCGGACTAAGGCTGAAAATTGAGTCAACCAAAGATTGATCTAGAGGATTCATTGAAGAATTCTGCTTTATGGATATTCTCACCGTACACCCCTCAATAATAGGATCGCAATTATTTTGACTTTTCGAGTATTACAAGACACAAATTGTTCCAAAAAAATTAGTACGGATAGGGCTGGCCCACAATTCACCCATGCAAGTACAATGATTATAATGATTATAAAAAAGCATGTTATATTATAAAAATTTATGAACTTTGTTATAGTACCGGAAATACACTGCAGCTCTTGAATTGCCGTCCCGATATTATACTATAAATTAACAAAATAAACGATAATTATATTAAAAAAAGGAACGAATTCTGCCACAATAATTTGGTATGACCGACTTGGATAAAACAAGATGACTATTTTAAGATATTCAAAATACCATATTATTTATCAACAAAACAGAAGAGTATACTCTTAAGTGACAGGCTGAGATTTTTTTAGCTTTGAATTTCTCTCAAATTCACTAGACAGGTTGTAGACCAACTACCGAGAACGTTTGGAAGTTTATTGGACAAACAGTTGTAAAAGAAAACCGCAAAACTTGTTTGAACTTGCCTGACTATCGTAATCGTTCCCATAGAAACAATGGATTTGACTTATGTCGTGGACGACAGAAAACTACTAAATCATCATTTATTACATAAAGACGGCGGATTCGGCTATTCATCAGGTGTGATCTAATAATTGGTAAGCATGCATTCCAAATATGTAAAACACCTAAGGTTCGAGAAAAATTGGGGCCGCTTCTTTCTGGAAATCTTTCATGTCTCTTTAAGGTCATCATGATTGGATACGTTCAAGCGTTTCCCTAGTACCGTTCCTAATGTCCGCAAAATTGGGTTCAGTACCCACCCTAGTAAAAAAGTTCAGATGTGAGGTAAATGAACATCTGCTATACTGGGGGTCACAATTTTGTTCTCAACCCCTTAAGAGATTCGTGGAGTGTGTCTTAATAATTAACCAATCAGTGGCCCAATATTCACGTGTATCAATACGGAATAAAGCAATGTCTCGTTCAAACATCATCCAGCGGCACAATTCGTCTCCTATCGAAAAGGGGTTCCCATGAATTGCGCACTCCAACGAAGGTTTAAAATGATGAAAAGTCGTCCTGGTGTTGTGTGTGTTGGTGGAATATGGGCATTTTCAACAGGACCTTAGTCGCGATACCTTTTAAAGGTGCTTGTTTGATTTAGGGGATTGTGTTCTCTACTTGAAGAGAGCCTGACACTTTGCACATACACCCCAGTCAAAGTGACCGTGGAAACAAAATTGCGGTTTTGAGGGTATTAAGAATAATGCCTGGTGCAAACCGTATTCAATACGGCGAATAGTGATGGTTAACCCACTAAAACGGCGGTTTTGTGTTGAATCTTTGGATGAAAAGGATTTGAGGGCCTCACATTTCAGGACGGCCGTTCACCTGATATCAAAAATCGATACACTCCGGTAAATCAGGGGGTCACAAGACGTCAGAACACGCACCTTACACTGTACCCCGGTATCGGGAATTATCAATATAGAGTGCATTTTCCAGTATGCGACTCAGGATCAATAGATGAGGTAATCATTATTTTTGACTATGGAAGTTTTGCATGTGGGAGTGTTTTATATCTGACGAAGAGTTTTCTATTTGAGCGAGATTTCGTATTGATGAGGAGTTTCATGATGGACGTAAGAGCTTTTCATACTGATCGGGATGATTAGTAGCTTCTGTGTGTTGTCCCCATGCCATTTCCATCTATTTACGTAGTTGTTCCCGCATAGTGCATTAATTCTTCTTTCGTGCGAACCACGTGGGAACGGTAGGGGTTCACCGTTGCCCATTGCTTTAGTAACCTTTGTATCAGTGAATCCATTCATTTGGCTGAAGTGACTCACACCGTCAGTTCTTTACAAGGAAGAATGCGGATTACCATTAAACGATAATAATGACGACGACAACAAAACTATAAGCAATTAATAATGCCAAAATGAAAGCCCTTCAGGTGATTCACTTTCAATTGAGTTTGGTGTTCGTCACTGGACTTGAGTTGATCTCTCACCGCAACACGTGGCCAAAAGGTCAACGATGCAGGACGTTCATTAAAAGAAATGAAATCTTATTGCGTACGCAACTGAAAACAACGCCACTGAAACCGGTATTCAACGTAAGTAAGAGTTTAAGGGCGAGAGAACAGTTTACGTTGTCGGGGTTTTTCTTGTATTAGACTCAGTTTGATTTGAATTGGAATGTTGTCCTTGTTTGACCACGCAGTGAACGGAGGAGTTGCCGGAATCCGAAGAGCAAGACAGCTTTACTCCCATCTCCATTACTCAGTTGGAAAGTGCATCAGTTGGTGATAATGAACATGATGTGTCCAGATGGAGGGTAAAAAACATCGAGTATGTGGATGTCGTTGCAAGACTAGCAAACTATATGATTCCTAAATCCTTAATGTTCACATTTGTATCTATCCATTGTCTGATTCTTCAATTCTGAGATGTTCATAATCACACAACATGTTGACCATTACTCCTGAGCCATGCCCGCCAAGCTGCAATTATTCGGAAGCAATAACATCTTCTTTCAGATACTAGCTGAATGGAATCAACATTTCTCATGATTTATAACGTGTCGGTTTCATCATTACAAGAACCCCCCAAGCCTCGCAAGTATAGTAATATCTGTTCCTTCACAATGGAGGTGGTGGTGGTTTTATATGAAGAAACGGACACAGGCTAAACCGTTGGTCTTGGCAAGATTACTTGCCAAGCAGCAAAGAAATTTACATATCCGTTGACCAATCGCATTTCATTACTGAAAGAAAGAAGAATAGGCAGTACTACATCATAGGAGAATTTATGGTGAGGGGAAAATATTTCTTGAACTTAAGATAATTTTTGTATAATTATTTTATTTACGTGTAATTTATATTGTCTTGTTTATTTTAAATACAATGGTTTTTGATTCGGCATGTTTCAGTTATTATTTCATTGTAAATGACCTTTACTTGTTCTTAACCACTCCCTACTCCAGTCTTAGCGCCTTAACTTCAAACTCGGACACATATAAAACTAAACTATCAAAGTCTCACACTGACCTAAAACGACTACTAAACTATAATTCCAAACTTAACCCTTTGACCGACATGGGGAGGGGTGGTGGTTAATACCCCCCCCCAACGGATGATCCCTGTTGCAAAAAAACACAACAAATATGATCAAGGCTTTAAGTGTAATTGTAAGTTAATCTTTTGCGGTCATATGGTCATAAATATTAGCGAAAATGGAGTCCATCGGGGGTACCACTCATGGGGTTCAGGGTTTTTGTCCGCCAAAGTCGGAGGGTACGGGGTTGCATCTGACTATACTTTACTAAGCCAAAATATGCAAAAGGCAAAGTAATGGTGCGGCCCGCAGGAGGACCGTGCCTAGAATAATACTAATAATCAAGGTTATTTAATCTCAAATCGTGGCCTGAGCAAAATTGCTAGGAGACTTACATAACTACTAAGAGACACAATGCAACTTAGAGGCCAGCAGCTCAAACAGCGCCAATGCCAACATTCAAACACCACTATTACCAAAACACACAAATAGGGACACACAGTGCAAGCTTACATGGTTCCTTTGCCCATTTCATTTTATGAATTGAACCTGGGCAGCGTGTGGTATTCAGGTTGTAATCAATATCTGTGTAAACAAATAAATCCCAAATTTGAGTTCTCGAATTAAATCCAGCAAGTGGTTCCACTGAGATTAGAACCAGAGACCCTTTCCTACAGAGGTAAGCTTGCTAACCGCTAGAGCAGTGGACGCACTTTTATATGGCACGCCCAACGTATCAAATCATGGCGAGTTTTCCCGCGGCATGTCGAGTTTCACGCGCGGTATTCGAGTTTTCCTCGCATATGTCGAGTGGCAGCGTTATATGTCGAGGTTTCAGCGCTATCGGGTCCAGTTTGCCCTCTCTATACATCGGTTTTGCTCTCTATATGGTGAGTTAACATAAATGCATATCCAGTTCATCAATGTCCAGAAAAAATCATGCCGAGTTTCAAAATTCATGGCGAGTAGTTTTCCGCGAACATGTCGAGGTTTCACGCCGCTTGTGTTGTATAGAGTTTTCCTTTGCCATTATGTCGAGTGTGCAGCGTTATATATCGGAGGTTTACAGCGCTTATCTGTCCAGTTTTAGTTTTGCCCTCTAACATCGAGTTTTGCTCTCTATATGTGAGTTTGACATAATCATGTCCAGTTTTCCTCTTGTCCAGAAAAAAATCATGCCGAGTTTCAAAATCAGTCGAGTTTTTGCTCATGGTGAGAAAAAACATCATGGTCAGTTTGCAATGTTGTTTGAAAAAATCATGTCCAGATTTTTAAATCTCGGCATGATTTATTCTGAACTGATTTATTCTGGAAATGATTTATGAAACTCGGCACATAGAGTTCAAAACTGGATAGGGCTGCGCTGTAAACTCGACATTAGCGGGGTAAACTCGATATACAGTGCATGAAACTCGACATGCGAGGGAAAACTCGATGATGGCTACGTGGAGCGTGCCATACTTTTCCCATCTCTCTGTCTTTGGCGTTTTGGGCCAGGAATCCCTCACATACTGTTGAGTGGGGGTTCGCAAAACTACTCCCGCACAGCGAGTGTGTTTTACATTCCCGTGCATATTGCCGGTGTAGAAACTATAATGTCCGCGTGGACTGAGTGTCCTACACCCCTGTCTGTCTATTTTTTTTTTTCTTGGGTTCCCCCCCCATTGAGTGCTGTACGCATCGTTTGTTTGAGCACTGTACCCAAATGGCATAGTCTATAAGGTCACGGTTTTTTCCGTACATGTTGCTGTATGGTAGCTCGGACACTCTCTCATGGGGGACACTCAGTTCGTTACACCGGTACCCATTTTATACTCTGGGTGGGAGTATGCAAAACTGAAGGTAAGTGCCTTGCCCAAGTGCACAACGCATTGGCGACAGCGGGGCTCGAACCAACAAAACCTAAGGCTTATGAGGTGAGCGCACGTGGTGCGGTTGACCAGCGGGGTACTTATGGTTACTTAGTACTTATGATGTTACTTTAGTAAATACTGTCAACATTTGTATTTGTCTATTTTTAGAGTATAAAATGTGTATGCTAATGTAGCACCCGTCATTGCAAATAAAATCACAATTTTGCTTGCATGAAGGGCGAAACCCCTTTTGATTTGGAGCTATTTTTAATAAAATCTCGTTGATGCGGTCATATGTCGTCATATGTTAAATACTTGATATGCTTGTACTTCATTTGAAGGAAATGACATACACATGATACCAAACAAGATGATGTTGTCCCTTAATTACGAAAAAATCGGGGGTGGGTGTAAACCACAACACCCTCCCCAACTGGTTGAAACGAGGGTTACTTCAATCCTAAGCCTAGCCCTAAATCCAAAGGTCTAAATCAAACTTCTTGGGACATAACATTGGCTAGTAGTCTAAGTCTAAGTCTGGAACCCTATCGTGCACGATACACCATGCAAAATTAACATTTTAGTGTTCACCAGTTTCGTCAATGTTCCTTGTTACTTTTTGTAATTTCCATTGCAAGTTCAAGTGCAAATTTCAGGGATGCCCACTTGGATACCCAAGTCGAATCATTTTCCATTGCAAGAAAAGGAGTAGCCCAAGAGAAGAGAACACTGCAATAAAACGCAAACTCGGTGTTATGCTATTTTATTGGGACGTTTCATTAAAGTATGACTCAGGATTTTGAAATATAATTTTTTGTGATTATTGAAAATAGTCAACTAGAACTAAAGATAGTCATAAAAATGGCCCAATTCAACAAAGTTTGAGGTGTATCGGATATTTCGTTTGCATGCAGTAGACATTTATGTGTAGTATACAGTGCCATAGGATCCTGTGATAACTTAAATTCCCGGATCCGGAAATTTATCAACAAAGTTGCGATTTCTTATGAAGGACTTCGATGTAAGCTTAGCTATTTAAACACAGTGTTTAGTATATGGACAAGCATTATGTATATGCAAAAAAAACACAATTTGTTTGAAAATTGAGGGCGCCCTCTCGGGAATCTCTGAGTCCAGCCTTAAATGAAGTGAAGTGAATATCTTATTGGCCGTAAGCAACTGCAAGCAACGCCATGAAACCGAAACATTCAACGAAACGCTCAAGGTGTCTTTATGCTTTTAAAATCTTAAGGTGGAGGAAAGGAATTGCCAAAGTTGTTCGTGTTTGACCACTGCAGTGTAACCCGCGGTTAAAAATCCTAAGACCAGGAGAGGGTATTCATTTCCAGCATCCAGGGTGGAGGTGCATTGGGTGGTGATATTGTAGGTGTCATGATAGGTTGTCCAGGAACGGAGGGTAAATTAATCGAGTGTTTGATTATTGTAGTGCAATGCAATTTTAGGTGCAGGGAGGGCGGTCACTATTGTAGGTCAATATTAGGAAAAAGTAAGTGGGATTCTTGTACGCCTCGGTACCTTCACATTTATATATACCATGTCGGATCTTCCAATACCGAGATTTTCATAAAAACATCTTATGTTATTTTCATAATGTGGCCCATGACTTAGCTGCATAGTATCCGAAGCCTGATGAAGGTACTTTCCATTTTCAGCCATAGCAGTGTAGAATCAGTCGCACACTCATATAGTGGGGTGGACTGTTAGTGAACAGATCATATGGAGTGTGCAAATTCCGGATAAAAAGTGTAATTTTGTACACAAGTACTTATACATGATAATCAAAAAGTACTTGTGTGCAAAAATTCACAATTTTATCCGGGAGCGCACACACTCTACACTACAGTCCCCTGCTATAAAAATCGTTCATTCCACAGATGAGAGGGGGGTGTGGTGTAGAATGCTAAACTAAAGCCGTTGATCCGGCCAACCAAATCAAAAGAAATATATATATCTAATGGAAATATAAGGATTACCAAATACCATGCATTTTTACGGCTATTGTATTTAATACCATATTTACTCCCTCTATTTAAAATTGAGAACTGATACAGAAATGTTGTCTTGGGATGTCCCAAATGTTACACGGGAAGAAGATCGTCAAGGCAAACATGAATAAGAATCGAGACTTGCTGATTGTTATGAACGATTCTTATATTTTATTCTACAAGTAGTTTGTTGAGAACAACGAGACAGTATGACACTTTGACTTTTCCCGAAGATCTCCCAAAATATTCCCGAAATTCTATACACAAGGAAAGGATTGTTAAGTCGGTATGCTCATACAAACCAAATTATTGTACAATTAAGCTTTATCTGTGAACTGCGAGAGCTCACCGTTTTCCTTTAAAAACCCGTTGACCTGAAACAATTACAAATGTTGAAACTTAGTGTGGTTTGTGATCGCCTGCGTTATGTAAGGAAATACCAAGTAGATTGAAGCATTCATTCCCAGTTTGAAGATTTTTTTATATTAAGTATAGGTAGCCGCGGGACAAATAAATCAGCGGAGTGATCGAAATTTCGTAACGCTCAAAAAATGGTAGTTTTGTACCGTTGTACTCAGTGTTTCTCTAGGAGTGTAATTTTATACAGATTTTTTGTCAATAACTTATGGCAATTAATCGTTTGGGAGACGTAGTTCTATTAATGTTAAGAATATTTGGGGATATATAGAAGGCACCGACGACTAAAATAATGAACATGGTATTTTTTATTCTGTTGCAAGAAGACACAGATGGAGACTGTGGAGAAGGGTTTTGCCCACCCACCAAATAATCCTCCGCTTGAAACACGTTAACTGGCTTCTTCTAATATAAGTTCATTCCCTTGTGCGCTGGCATGGTTCTGTATGGCGGGAATGCGGGCGTATAGTCTACATTACATTTGTCAATTACGCAGCCATTCCCACAAGACATACCATGATACTGTGCAAAACAAACGGCCTAAGGAAACGTACGTATTGAATCAAAGTACGCGTGGTGCGTATTAAGTCGCCTGTCCCAGGGATAGCCAAAATGACGTCGGGCCCGACGTACGTCACAGGTCGCGGTGGCAAACCAACGTCAGCACGACGTTGGGAAAACGGTGAGGGAATGGTCGGTAGATGGTCGGAAAACCAACTCAAGCTGACGTTGGAAACGGTGGGGAAAAATGGTCGTTTGATGGTCAGCCCCAAAACCAACGTCAGCCCGACCGTTGAAAAGGAAACGGTGGGGAAATGGTCGTTATCTGGTCGGCAAACCAACGTCAAGCCGCGTGGGGAAAAACAGTGGGGGAAATGGTCGTTTGATGTCGGACACACCAAACCACATCAAGCCGGACGTTGGGGAAAAAGGTGGGGAAATTGGTATTTGGTATGGTCGGCAGGCCAAAAGTGTGATCGGGGGAGAAGTTGGGAAAATGGTGGGGGATCTGGTCGTTTTGTGCGGCAGGCCAACGTGACGGTCCGAGGTTGGGGAAATGGTGGAGTGAATGTTCGTTTTATGGTTGTAGCCAACGTCGGGGTGAAGTTGGGAAAATGGTGGGGGGAGGAAAGGGAACTGGTCGGCAAGGCCACACGTTGTGGCAATAGAGTTGTCCCGCAGACTATAATAGCTAAATATTCTAATTAGGCCTAATTAATAAGGAAAATTAGTAGCTCTAGCCAAACGGACAGAGCTTTCAGCAAAAATAGGGGCCTATTGCTAGAAACATTGTGCTGTAAAAATAATACATATGGCATTGCAGTGACTAATTTTTCGATTTCGTGCACTTTGTTTCACCGTGATTACAGGGGATTCCTTGAGCGTTTCGGGTTTTTTTTCACCTCGGTGAAGCTCTGTGACACCGGATTTAGCCATTTTTACGAGTCTTTAGTCTCACTTAGTGTGTGGTTCTATACTGTTGAAGCTTTTGTACAATTGATATATTCTCTATTGCCCTGTGCATATCAATCAGGACAAGGTTAGCTCATGGATAGTCGTCAGTTTTCTAATACAAACGTCCTGGTTCGAATGGTTCAAAGCGGTTAAGTCGATTTCGTTACTATATATATACCGAAACATAAGATATGAACTATACTCGGTGTGTTAAGTGTGAAAAACCATGAGGGAAATGTTCTTTTTTTATTCTGGAGCCCAAATTAGTGATTTTATAAATGGCAAAAACATCGTTTATTCATGGTGGGGATAACCGTTGGCTCTAAGAGGATGGGCACAAACATTGGCCAAAGTCAAAATACGACGATGTCAATCGTTGGGCCGACGGACCAAAATGACTTTGGCCCGACGTCACTTGTCGACGTTGGCCCACCATCGGGGTTATTGTGATGTTGGGCCCAACATTGTCCAAAACGTTGTAATGCTATCTGGGCTAAAGTAGCCTAAATGGAAAAAAAAGGAATTATGGGGACAGTAAATAATTTTAGTTTTTCAGCTTCCTACGGACGCGTACGATCCGAAGCATAAAGCAGAATATTATCGAGATGAGAACCCCTAACCAATAACACTTCGTGCACGGTCGTTTTTTTACAGGAAAAAAAACCCTACAATACTACTACTTTTTGATTACTACCAAATTTCATTATCGAAAAATAGTAACATTTCAAATACTATAGTGTTCGATATCGAAAAATTACTAGTATTTGAAAATACCATATACTCGACGGCAGAACCGTGCATTGCAAAAAAATAATGAAATTGTGTCGTTGAACAAGAATCGTGGCACGCGAATGGATTGTTCTTGTCCATACACGAGAAGCTACATGCATTATTAACGTGTAATTCGACTAGACTATGGGATACTGGCATGCCGTCGATGTGTGTTGTTCGCAATGCCCCGCAGGGAGGAAAAGGCAAAAAACATCGAGTGTAAATTTCACATTGCAAAACTGTTATGTGCACTTAAAAGTGCATAAGGGGGTCCATTGGACCCAGGATTTCGTTTTCGCTCGCCATGTTTTAAACGCCAAATTATTGCTCAAAAAAATTCAATTCGACCTGGGTGTTTTTTACTAAAATCCACAGCCGTTGGTGTACATAGGCGGTTCAACCACTTTTATCAGTATTGCAGAAACCGATAATTAAGTCGAAGCCATGCGAATTTAATATGTCTAATGAAAATTAGTTGGGTTTGTAATTGATTACTCAGAAGCAAGAAATTTGGAATTTGAAAGAAAAAAATGCACCTTGGTTGGAAAAAAACAAAGCAGCAAAATAAGGAAGTGATGGAAATTCTGCTGGGAAAATCAATATGGCGGCTATGATATGGGGCTGTATATAGGAATTAACAAATATGGTCAGAAAAATGCATAACTAAGTTGAGCATGACAATTATCATGTCTTATTTGAAAGATAATTGTATAACAATTCATTACGAAATAAAAGGTTGAAGACAAAAATTGCCCTTTGGTTAAAAAAGCAGAAAAATTATTGTATTTCAGTAAAATAAATATGGCGGTATGAAAAACAAATGCCCGGGGTCTAACCGTGAATAGCAGAAATTAGCATTTGGCTGGCGTATTTAAACTAATTGTGCCCCTTTAAATGGGAATGGAAAACCTTTTTTTTTTAATTTTTATCATGAAGTATTATGTCCTACTATTATATATGACAAAATCTTAGGAAAATAGTCTTTGGGCAAGTGATTTTTCATTTTGGGCGGGAGGAAAAAATTGTGCGCGTGATATCAAAGGTCTTTGATCGTATTTTTGGAATTGTATAAACCAATTTTCATTTTTTTTGTTATGTGGTTGCTCGTGATGATGTACCCCATTAATGACCAGAGTTTGGGTAAAAAAATCCAAAGCACAGGGGTTTTCAGAGGGGGAAACCCCTTATGCCCCAACGGGAGACAGATGGACCTTTTGCCACTAAAGGTGTTAAAATCACATAACCGTATGTTGTCCCAAATATAATTTTTTTGAAAAATGAATAGATAAATGTCCTTCATGTTTTTACCATTGTCAGTGGGTAATTTATACACATAGCCAGCTTTCCCTGAAAATTAAGGAAAATTTTTCCCAACACGCCAGGTTAAAAGGTGTATCGATATTTTTCATCTGGTTCTACGGATTTTTAAAAAAGGTAACATTTCCTATATCTTACCAACTTGTGTTTGACGGCAGCCAAAAAACTTGTTTCAAGGGGTCTCATTCATGGGAGTCCACATTTATATTGATCCGATTTGGTTCAAATTGGTGAACAAAATTGTTCGTAATGGATTGTTCAACAGGAAAGACAAATTTACTTTATCAACAAGAGATCTAACAAGGCCACAGTGCTCGATCCAACATAGACCCTTGTGGGTCTTTTACACTAAATTCCCATAAATTATATCCCAAAGTCCAACATTTATTTTAATTATTATTCTATACGCTATGAAGAACTTAAGCCCATTTTGAGGGTATATGTGAACTATTTTTTTTACCCCGGGTGACCTTGAACCATTTAAGCCTTCCTTAGGATGTACATAACAGGTCTATACATTGTAATCCATATGAAACGTTTACAATTTGACCCCTGTTATTTTTATCACCCTTCCATATATAAAATGCTAAAGGATGCAAAAGTTTAATCGTCAGCTTGTAATCAGCAGGCAATTTGCCAACCAAAACCTCAAAAAAAATTCCATTGCAGACTTCTTTGGCAATTTCATATGCCAAAGATCTGGGTTCACGGGGACTCCCACTTCGACTTTCACAGAAAACCAAATTGTCGATTAAAAAGATTTTTAATAATGGTCCAGCCGGTAAGCGGAGGAAAATCACTTCAGAATCCTTTTCATTTGGGAGTTCAGGGCATTATTTATGTCACTCATGAAAAGCTGTAGTGTTAGCGCCTCCCCGATTCAGATTGAGTATTTTGTTCATGACGCAAAACACAAATACCTGTCCTCGTTAGGATAAATAGCTCTTGAGTTTCGATCAGATTGTGTTCATCAATTATATTAACATCATTTTTCCTCATTTATTTCAAAAGAAGAAAGGAAGGTGAAAAAAAAGTCCTAGTTGTTGAGAAAGCTGGACCTAACAACTTGTGCATACCCAAACTCCATTCTATTCAATTTCCCGCTTTTTCCGAGAAGCAAAAGGTATTCAAACACCTATATTATATTAAATACGAGTAAGTGGTATTGCACGTGGCTGAGATTATTTTAAAACAGCATTCTTTTAGATTAACTTTAGATTAAAACAAGGTAAACAAAACGTCCCAGCGCGTATTAGTAAATTCAATTCGATGCATATACCATTTACTCTATAATACATGGATTGAGTGCGCGTTTTGCGAGTCATTTTTTGCTTTCCGACATGTAGTGTCGGACGCGGTGTTTTTGTTTTTTGTGCTTTCGATATTTCTCTGGACTCGCTACAGCGTTCGAGGTAGTTATAGGTTCGTCAATTCATAATAAGAATGGGAATGTTTAAGACCCCTTAAGACTTGTGACTGTCAGTAGGTTGAAAATAGTATATTTATACATTTTAAGACCAATTTAAGCACACTAATTTTACTGTCCATTGGCTATTACTTGCAATACAGAGTACCTACATCCGGGTAAAACGTGTTGGCTGGAAACATTAATCCCTGTGTCTTAAAATATGTGCGTTATTTTACAGTGTGGGCTATGTTGGACCGGAGAGATGCCATGTTTTACATGAAGGCGGGATCTTGTTCCTCGAACCTACCATTCCCCACCCACCCCCCACCATCAATCAATGTTGGGAGAACTAGAAGTGACAAAGATGTTGGTACCTATGACGGGGTCACATTGAACAGGGGAGAGAGAGGGGGTTTGCATATGTTCTAACCATTTTCCCGGATTGTTAGCGCTTTGGTTTAAAGACACTATCAGTCATTTTGTTCACAATTCCAAAGTCCCCATTGCTAGCGTAGGTCATATAAACACAAATATTACCTTTCTTTGTCAAAAACGGACACTTAGGCATTTTTACAAGCGGTCTTGAAGATGTTTTCAATTTAAGATGATTTAGACTTTTAAAAAAGTCGGATCCCTACATTTTATTGTAAAAAAGCTTAAAAATCATAATATCTGGACCCATACGACGTGTTATGGCTTCGCCACTTACAGGGGACTTTACCCACAAACAAATACAACGGTGCAAAAATGGACTTTGTCGAAAACTGGGGGACGCGAATTTTGTTTACATTGTGAAGGAAAAGAAGGAAATAACTGATAAAGGCTTAGATGATTGAAATGGAT
>JAMKCH010003917.1:0-39809 GCA_023653785.1 Ophioderma brevispina
ACAGTATATCAGTCCAGGATAATCACCACGATTTCTATCTGTCCACAATTTGGAATCCTATTTTGACTCCCAGCACTTTCGGCTTCAAAGACGACAGTAGAATAATTACGGCACTCTGCTCACATGGAATTAAAATATAATAAATCCTGGCACTGTGTGGAGCACAAATCTACCATTATTGTAGATAAAACTAGCTATAACCATACTGTATAGCTGATTGCAACTGCTGACGGCGAGACTTGGCTCAAATCTCAAATATATATACTGACTTCACAAAGATCCCAAGTTTAAAAATAGATATTACCTACAGAATCATGCATAAACATAACCTTGCACAAGCTGACCAATTGAAATCCACATAAATTACTTCATCTGAATCACATCACTTTCCATATATAACTTTGTGGGGAAATTCCCTGATCTTACAATGTTTTGATCTCAAAACATGAACAAGTTTCTAAGTTTAGCATCCTTGGGGAATTCCCCACTTCCCCTATTGTGCAATCTAAACAGGTGCACTTAGCAAAACAAACTAGGGGTATTCCTCTTTTGTGCAATCTTCATTACATCATCCTCATGCATAAACAACTCTAGGGAATCCCCTTTTTTCTCTTTTATAGTAAACAAAATACTTTTCCCGTGAGAAATCTTTTCTCAAATAAAATTGAGAAAATAATATTTTAATCAAAATTTTGAGGGTAATATAACAGTGGTTTATGAAAGATTGCCACACAATACTAGCAGGAAATATTCAGAATATAAAAGTGTAAATTTATCCCAGGTACGCGGAGACAATGTTTAGTAATAAAAAAATATTAAAAAACCTGGCGTGCTCACCCCAGACAACTACTTGACTTTCGTCAATATTGTCTATGGAGAAATTTAATTATGGTGAGAGAAACCCTTGAAATTGTCTCAGAATAGAAAAACACTCTACCACTTCTAAAAGACAATTTTAAACCTTCAGTAGCAAAAAAATAATTGGTTAGGGTAAAAAAGCAAAAAAGGTTTGTAATAGAAGCTTGATGAAACATTTTTTCTTTTGATAGCCCTTCAAAAGGGTAAAAAACAATGGAATAAGCGCAGGAATTTTGTATTTGTGTGAGAGAAAAGAGTTGTGTCAAAAGGTAGATTTTGGAGAGATCATCTGTAAACACTGGACCTCAGAGGTGCAGAAGTTAACGAAGAGACAAAACTCCAAGAAAACAAATTCGTAGAAAGAAATTAATCACAGTAGTCGCAAGAAATAGAAATTGGATGGCAGGAGAAAGATTGTGAGAACAATTCTTAAATGACCGGGAACCTTGCTTAGTAGACCATTCTATTCATAAAAAGAACAATAGAGGGATATCTTTTCTGGAACACCTTGTATACATATAATTCTTGCTTAATAGAGCAAAAAGCGTATGGTCAAATATTGTTTTAAGTGCCTTTGATACCTGCAAGAGACATATTGTGATGAATGGCTGATTCCCTCATCCATGACCACTTTAAGGCTTCTTGGGATGATAATACCAGTTTAGTGAATGTGGTCCAATTCGGCTGTTTTAGGCATCGGTTGTAAAAATACAAATTATGTACTGAATGATTAAACTTGAATACAAAGATGCCAGGAATAGATGAATTCCACCATTTTGGCAGAACTTTGCTGTAGTTTTATTCAGTTTCATAAAAATGATAAATTATACTATGTGACAATTTATTTTAACATTTGTAAAATTTTGTGATCAATAAGTAGAGTGTGAATATAAGAGGCAGTAAAAATATTGTTGATGCATGTTTTTAAACATACTTGAAATCATGGATTTCAAGTATTTAAAAATACTTATATAAGGTGCTTGTTCCACTATTTGTCTATCCACAGCTGTTTGACCCCATACAAATTGTCTTTTATTTTTAGAACAATTTTAAGCAGTGGCGACACAGTTTTGACAACTAATATATGTAGGGCCATGCAAGAGCTATTATCTTCGCAAAAATCAGACAAATTATCCATTGCGGGAATCTTGCCATATAGGCCTACAAAGGTCACGATTTGTATGTTATAGTGCCCTCTATATGCACATTCTCCATAGAAAGACTTAGAAAACTAGATGATTTTTAAGAAAAATCATATTTGCCCGCAATGAAATTTAGTAAAATTTACAAAGGATGTATTTAGTAGACTAAATAATCCAAATCAGTTGTTAAAACTGTCGCCGGCGATAATTTTTGTTTTATTCTGGTTTTGTCATAATAAATGAGACTTTCAAACAGCTGTGTATTGTGTTCTCTACTTAATATGAGAGCCTGACACTTGTACACACTGACCATCAAGTACCGTGGGAAACACGCTTGTGGTTTTGATGCTAGATGCAATAACGCATAGTGCAACGCCAATTCACTACTGTGCTAATATTGATGGTTAACTATTAAAACGGTGGTTTTTATCTGTCACTTGAGAAAGCAATGGATTTGAAAGCTTAAATTTCAGGACAATGAGAAAAATACAGCCTTTCATCTGATATCAAAATTGATACTACTTCCGGGTAAATCAGTGGGGTTCTAAATACGATCGGAACATGCACCTTTAAAATCATGAATTTGAGTCTCTAAGGTCTACCATCTTCCTTACAGTTACGAGGTTTAGAAAACCGGGCGTATGCAGATGCAGTGATAGCGCCCATGCCCAGCTGCTGTTCAGGAATGTGACCGATATTGATCGAGTGGACATTGAACTTATTTCTGAATACAGCTGGGCATGGGGGGTTCTCACTGCATTACCGCATCTGCACCTCGTAAGTCTCTCTCTGGTTTATTATGTGATGGCATGATATAACCTCTGAGTGACCAATCAGAATAGACTATGTATCTGTATACACCTTATAGCTTTTCTAACCAGGCTTATGATTGGCTAAATTCCATCATATAACCCTTTCAAACTATTCAATTCAGTCTGTAGTGCTCAGGGAGTTAAAATACTGGAAAAGTGTTTTGTTATTATTAAAGTCACCAAAAATTAACCTTGTAAAAAAATGCTGTTATACAACAACAACTTTTATTCCTCAATCTCTTCCAATGGAATTAAACGTAAAATGTCATCAAAATTTTCACCGTCTTTTTCAATTGAGCAAAATCTACCAAAACACTATAATATGGTGCACCTTAATGCACTTCAGTATTGCTACTTTAAATAATTAAAATTTGTAGACCATAAATTTTCCTTTGACATTGATAGATTCCATGCATTTAAGTTAAGCAAATAAAAATTAATAATTTAAAGACATTTTGAGTTTGATCGCTTTGTCTATGACAGATCGGTGCTCACATAATGGAACCAGCAAACTTAATATTTGAAAACCATGTGTTGAATTTATATTGCTATCACGAGACACATCCTTATTATACACCATTTCCAGAAAGTCGTGTATTACTGTGGTTTGTTAGTACCATGACTTATTATGCAATGGTTGTGGTGTTGTATGTGCAATATCAGTAAACTCACGCCTATCGGGTGGATACTGAACATTGCCCATTGTGCAAAATATTGGGCTTTTATGGTACAAATATGAATTTTGTATCATTATCGATATTTAAAAAAAATCAGCTTCTGTATACAGTATTGCTCCAAATATACCTGAGGCACTAGCATTTTCCAAAAGTCCCATAGAATATAATATTAATATTGGTTGACCAAAATGAGCCTCTTTTTGCTCATAACATTCAAACCAAATATCTCTCTGAGCCCTAAAATTTCACAGGGTATAATGAGAAAAAATAGCTTTCTTCAAACAATGAGATTTTAACCTCGGAGGTCTTGGAGATGAGGCTAGTAGTGATGAGGGGCCATGGGAAGCTCAAAGCAAGGTTGATAACCTTTGACCTGACCTTAGGTCAAGTCACTTTTTATCCCCCTGGCTTGAAAAGCAGAGGGGGATATTGCGAGGGTGCGCATGTCCGTATGTATGTATGTATATATGTGTGTGTTCCAGTTTGGTTTTCGTTTTTTGCATCTCCTTCGAAAAGTTTAAGTCCGATTTAAACCAGACTTTAGGTGAAGGTGCAATAGGGGTTCCTTCATATGTGGATGATGTCAAAGGTCATGGACCAAGCTCAAAGGTCAACTGAGGTCATGTTCCAGTGTGGTTAGGTTTTCATTTTTAGGCTCTTTGAAAAGTTTAAGTCCAATTACAACCTAGCATGGGTCAAAGGTGCAATACGGGTTCCTTCATGTTGTTGATGTCAAAGGTCACATATACCAACGTCAAAGGTCATCTGCGGTCATTTTCCCCTTTGGTTAGGCTTTCATTTTTTGGAAACTGCTACATTTCTAGATATTATTCCATGAGAACAATTGATTTAATTTTGATGCCCTGCAACTGACAACTGTGCCAACTAACCAACTTGTGTATACTATCATCTTGCCAGGGGGATCGCGCAAGTTTACTTGCTGTATTTTTTACATTTACATATACGTGAGTTGCAGCATAAATACAGAAAATTACCTAAAACAAACCTTGAAGTCAAATTCTGTGTATCAATAATAACTTTATTCCTCTATAGGATTTATTGCGGCCGACATCAGAGGATCCGGCTCGTGGACGCAAAACTTCCTCATCACAGAATACCATGAAAACGGCTCCCTCAGAGATTACTTACGCACCAACATCCTCGACCAAAGGGCCATGCTACAGCTAGCGTTTTCAGCATCTAATGGGTTAGCACACCTGCATACAGAGATCTGCGGCATGCAGGGTAAACCAGCTATAGCACATGGCGACATTAAAAGTAGTAATATCCTAATTAAAAAGAACGGCACCTGTGCTATTGGTGATATGGCGATGGCTACCAGATTTCTAAGGTAGGTTGCTTTGCTGTGTTTATTTCTTCCGTATGTGATGAGTGAAGCAAAATGAGTCATTTGTTGGGTAAAATGACAATTCAGTTTTCACGGCCTACATTTCATGTGTCATTATTTTACGGTTCATGAGATTTTGTCGCTTATGTGTTGCTTGGAATGATGAAATACAAGGGAATAAGTTGAGTACTAAAATTGGCGAGATCTCAAATTCAGTATTAGCGACAAACCACTCATTTTGCTTGATCATATCACGTATTTCAGTTCCTGTTGTCTTATTCTAATTACAAATTTTACTTGATTACTGTGCATTTTGTAAAATCTGAATGTTGCCTTTTAAAGGTGCATTTTATGTTCCTAGAAACTTCTATTTTTATCGTTCACTAGACATTCTTAAGAAAAGCTTATTCCCAAAATTTCAGTTGACTCCAATCTTGTATTTTGGTGTTATGAGAAATATTCTTGTATCACAGTGTCCAATAGGCCACTGTGTTCTAATTTATGTCAATTTATGGACAGATTATACAAAAATTGCAAATTTCCTGCAGAGACATTTGAATCTGCACATTGGATTTGCCACACTTATAATACTAAGGCTAACATTTTAGATGATACAAAATTGTAACTTTTATGAGGTAGGTCGATGAAGATGAGGTTGTGGATCACAAAATGCCCCTTTAAAAGTGGGTGACCTCACCAAAAAAATTTGATTACAAAATTTAAATAGTGGAAGCAAAAATGTGTACTAATTTGGCCCATAGGCAATCGCAATTTTGATGGAAGAAAGTGGGGGTAGTGAGGGGGCTTGTATAGAAGGTCCATTCTGATTGGTTACTCAGAAGAGATATCATGTCATATCATGTTATGAGGCAATTAGAGGTACTGTAAGATAGGTGGTAGACCCCAGGGGGTTAAAAACACACTTCAATTGTTATCTAATTTTACAAATTGAGGCTGACATTAAACTTATCACTTTCGGAAATGCCATCAAAATACCGACTTGTGGTATGCTGTGATACGAAAAATTTCTTGTAAACATTATAATTATGAAAGTACCAAATAAGCAGTTAAAACGAGCTGCAAAGAATAACAAACATGGAGAATTCCAGATGCACTTTGGCAGAGCCTGCAGATTGGTTTTAGCAACTTCCGACTGACTCTATTAGATGACACCAGAAATAAATATATTTATGTGTGTCTGTATGTGATGTGTTTTTTATTATAAGATTTATATGCGTGTGTGTATGATGATGTGTTTTTTATTGTAAGCGATAAAGCAGATTTTTGTCTCTGACATGCCACCCACTCAAAACAGGGGATTACCCTGACATCTGGTAAAGGGGTAATCCCCACTTTGCTCTTCTTACCCTCCAATTATCTATCTGGGCCATGTTGCATGCATTGCCTGACAGTGTAACGGCTTGCCTGGGATTTGGTGAATCCAATCAGGAAGTCTTTGCTGGTAATCAATTTGACAATGTTGCCATAATTTAATGACTCAAAGCCAGAGAATTGGTTGTGTATTCTTACTGTTGTGATAGGCCTTTAAAAGAGAGAGGGAAGGAAAGCAAGTGAAGAAAAAAAGGGTTAGCGAGGAGTCGAGGTAGTAAACATGATGGTAAACAGTGTGGTTGTTTTATATGTATTTTCCCCTGAGATAATTCTATTCATGTTTAAGAATGCAAAGGGTTTAAAGGAAATCTGCCACTAAAGTAGAAGCTGGTCAGATGAGATTTAAATCATCATATCTGTGTGTGTCCATCTGTCTCTTATATCTACGTCTGTCTGTCTCTCTGTCTGTCAGTACTGAAGCCTATATGGAGACGGTGTTGCGAATATCGTTAGGAAAACTAGCCTTTGATACGTCAGTAACCCATTTTTTAATGCAAAATTGGGTCATCGGTATGTCTGTCAGTACAGAAGCCCATATGGAGACGTGTTGCAAATATCGGTAGCAAAATTAGCCTTCTGGTAAATCAATGACCCATTTTTAGTGCAAAATTGGGTCACAGAAATGAGAAATGGGTGATTTTGTTTTCAATTTTTTTTGAAGGTTCCCCCAAACTGGTTAAAATTTGATTTCTGATGTAAAATCAAGAAAAAAAAAATGGTTAATATCGGTAAAATTAGTGCTAAAAATTGAGGCCATTGATATTGTTTTCATGAAAATTAGTATAGATTCTGGTGCTACTTTGACACTTAAGGCATGTTTCTTGCCCCTGGGGCTAATTATAATTGTAAAGAGGAACGGGTATAATAATAAAGGACCATAATTCAGTGCAAACATTTTCAGGGATGATAAATTTAGAAACATGTCCTGCAACTGACAACTGTGCCAACTAACCAACTTGTGTATACTATCATCTTGCCAGGGGGATCGCGCAAGTTTACTTGCTGTATTTTTTACATTTACATATACGTGAGTTGCAGCATAAATACAGAAAATTACCTAAAACAAACCTTGAAGTCAAATTCTGTGTATCAATAATAACTTTATTCCTCTATAGGATTTATTGCGGCCGACATCAGAGGATCCGGCTCGTGGACGCAAAACTTCCTCATCACAGAATACCATGAAAACGGCTCCCTCAGAGATTACTTACGCACCAACATCCTCGACCAAAGGGCCATGCTACAGCTAGCGTTTTCAGCATCTAATGGGTTAGCACACCTGCATACAGAGATCTGCGGCATGCAGGGTAAACCAGCTATAGCACATGGCGACATTAAAAGTAGTAATATCCTAATTAAAAAGAACGGCACCTGTGCTATTGGTGATATGGCGATGGCTACCAGATTTCTAAGGTAGGTTGCTTTGCTGTGTTTATTTCTTCCGTATGTGATGAGTGAAGCAAAATGAGTCATTTGTTGGGTAAAATGACAATTCAGTTTTCACGGCCTACATTTCATGTGTCATTATTTTACGGTTCATGAGATTTTGTCGCTTATGTGTTGCTTGGAATGATGAAATACAAGGGAATAAGTTGAGTACTAAAATTGGCGAGATCTCAAATTCAGTATTAGCGACAAACCACTCATTTTGCTTGATCATATCACGTATTTCAGTTCCTGTTGTCTTATTCTAATTACAAATTTTACTTGATTACTGTGCATTTTGTAAAATCTGAATGTTGCCTTTTAAAGGTGCATTTTATGTTCCTAGAAACTTCTATTTTTATCGTTCACTAGACATTCTTAAGAAAAGCTTATTCCCAAAATTTCAGTTGACTCCAATCTTGTATTTTGGTGTTATGAGAAATATTCTTGTATCACAGTGTCCAATAGGCCACTGTGTTCTAATTTATGTCAATTTATGGACAGATTATACAAAAATTGCAAATTTCCTGCAGAGACATTTGAATCTGCACATTGGATTTGCCACACTTATAATACTAAGGCTAACATTTTAGATGATACAAAATTGTAACTTTTATGAGGTAGGTCGATGAAGATGAGGTTGTGGATCACAAAATGCCCCTTTAAAAGTGGGTGACCTCACCAAAAAAATTGATTACAAAATTTAAATAGTGGAAGCAAAAATGTGTACTAATTTGGCCCATAGGCAATCGCAATTTTGATGGAAGAAAGTGGGGGTAGTGAGGGGGCTTGTATAGAAGGTCCATTCTGATTGGTTACTCAGAAGAGATATCATGTCATATCATGTTATGAGGCAATTAGAGGTACTGTAAGATAGGTGGTAGACCCCAGGGGGTTAAAAACACACTTCAATTGTTATCTAATTTTACAAATTGAGGCTGACATTAAACTTATCACTTTCGGAAATGCCATCAAAATACCGACTTGTGGTATGCTGTGATACGAAAAATTTCTTGTAAACATTATAATTATGAAAGTACCAAATAAGCAGTTAAAACGAGCTGCAAAGAATAACAAACATGGAGAATTCCAGATGCACTTTGGCAGAGCCTGCAGATTGGTTTTAGCAACTTCCGACTGACTCTATTAGATGACACCAGAAATAAATATATTTATGTGTGTCTGTATGTGATGTGTTTTTTATTATAAGATTTATATGCGTGTGTGTATGATGATGTGTTTTTTATTGTAAGCGATAAAGCAGATTTTTGTCTCTGACATGCCACCCACTCAAAACAGGGGATTACCCTGACATCTGGTAAAGGGGTAATCCCCACTTTGCTCTTCTTACCCTCCAATTATCTATCTGGGCCATGTTGCATGCATTGCCTGACAGTGTAACGGCTTGCCTGGGATGTGGTGAATCCAATCAGGAAGTCTTTGCTGGTAATCAATTTGACAATGTTGCCATAATTTAATGACTCAAAGCCAGAGAATTGGTTGTGTATTCTTACTGTTGTGATAGGCCTTTAAAAGAGAGAGGGAAGGAAAGCAAGTGAAGAAAAAAAGGGTTAGCGAGGAGTCGAGGTAGTAAACATGATGGTAAACAGTGTGGTTGTTTTATATGTATTTTCCCCTGAGATAATTCTATTCATGTTTAAGAATGCAAAGGGTTTAAAGGAAATCTGCCACTAAAGTAGAAGCTGGTCAGATGAGATTTAAATCATCATATCTGTGTGTGTCCATCTGTCTCTTATATCTACGTCTGTCTGTCTCTCTGTCTGTCAGTACTGAAGCCTATATGGAGACGGTGTTGCGAATATCGTTAGGAAAACTAGCCTTTGATACGTCAGTAACCCATTTTTTAATGCAAAATTGGGTCATCGGTATGTCTGTCAGTACAGAAGCCCATATGGAGACGTGTTGCAAATATCGGTAGCAAAATTAGCCTTCTGGTAAATCAATGACCCATTTTTAGTGCAAAATTGGGTCACAGAAATGAGAAATGGGTGATTTTGTTTTCAATTTTTTTTGAAGGTTCCCCCAAACTGGTTAAAATTTGATTTCTGATGTAAAATCAAGAAAAAAAAAATGGTTAATATCGGTAAAATTAGTGCTAAAAATTGAGGCCATTGATATTGTTTTCATGAAAATTAGTATAGATTCTGGTGCTACTTTGACACTTAAGGCATGTTTCTTGCCCCTGGGGCTAATTATAATTGTAAAGACGAACGATCGGGTCTATGTATAATAAAGGCACATGAATTCAGTGCAAACATTTTCAGGGATGATAAATTTAGAAACATGTTTTGACCCCAGGAAATAGAAGTATTATGAATCCTGTTGCAGGATTTGAAGTGTCAATATCTAAAGCTCTCCAACATGATCCCTCTAAACCAATTTCAGGATCTGGTGTGATCTGCAACTTCCATCCCTGTGTTATGCATTCAAATGTCGTTGTCAAATGTGTCTAACACATGACGTGTGATATTTAACACATGCCTACAAAGAGGTTAGGGTAAGAAGAATTTGATTTGTCATAAATGATATCGCATCGGCAAATACAATTTTATGGTATGTGTTGGCATTATATCGTTGTTCTCACGCAACTTGGGAAATCTGCAGGGTTGCCAAGGAGAATGTTGACAATTGGCAGCAGCAGTCAAGGAATTTTGATTTTGGTCTGACATGGAAATTTAAGAAGTTATCAAATTTTTGTTCAGGTTCAGAGAGAAAGTGAAAAAAAAAAACTGTTAAAAAAATTTGGGGGAGAAAAAATATAAGAGAAGATTTAGTTTGGTTTGACGTGATGTGTCCATGTGGTGTCTGGTGGGAGAGCGTGGTCTAGTGGTTAGGGTGCTTGCCTATGGCGCAAATATACCAAAACAAAAAAATTCCGGGTTCAAATCCCGGTGGGGTCACTTGCTGGGATACACTCGGGTGCTCAATTCTGGATTTAATCTGTATACGAGCTATTGATTAAATACAGAATACCAATCTCCTCCATGGTTCACCTGGAATTGGGCAAATGAATCATGAAAGCATCCCGTCCTTCGGAGGGGACGTTAAGTTGTCGGTCCCGTGTACAGAGAGTCACAACTGTACATGTACATCGCAGTCAGTGTCGAATAAGAGTAGGGTGTAAACCCCTGACTGTTCCCAATCCGCCCCCAGCTTCAAACAAACGCGGGCCATGTTAGGAGCGTCCGTATCATAGATACACGCGGCCCCGGATCAGCTTACACAGTTGAACAAATCCTGACACCACCACAAGCCATTACGAATGACTTGTGGACACGAACGAACGAACGTGGTGTCTGGTCATCATAGGGATGGTTCCAGTCTGAGTCAATTTGGAATTTTCTTCTTTTGTCATGGAATAGTGTTGGAACGTCATGGAACTTAAATATTTGAGATCTGTAGCAACTCTTGTCTTGGAAATGAAAAAGTCGTCGTCCAAGAATGGGAAATATCACATAATTTGAAATCTCAGCAAAGAGGAAAGATGTAAATGTATATGAAGGTGGAAAAATATTTGTTTTATTACCCTGAAGAATATAATTAAAAGCCCAGCACTTCATGACAAATTAAATGTAGACCTTCAAGTTGTGAGAAATCTACAAACATCAATAATTGTAACCTAGAGAATAGCAAAGATTGGCTTTTAAGGCTGAGTAGAGTGTTGCCTTGTAAACTACCAGTGACTGGGTAGTATTTTAACCCTTAACTGGCATAAGGGGTTTTGACTTCCGTTAGTGCATGGTGGGTGGGTTGTTTCCAAGGGGCCCTTCATTATATAACCACTTCCTCTCCCAAAGGAATTTTTAGATGAAATCCACTCACATTTAAAAAGGATTCACAACATCAACCAATTAAGAAATAAAAACTGAACAAAATTGTTCATGTATGACAATCGGGGCAAAACATTTATGTTGTAATTTTGCGTCAAAATGTGCGAAAAAGACACTAATTTTTGTTTTCTCTGCATTTTCTAAACGGCAACTGATCACCTAGAACTTGTGCTGATTGCTTAATTGGTGAAGATGAACTATATTTAACATATTAAGCACACATAGAATGTCTCGCCATTTTATATTTTTTTAGGTTTACTTGCATAATTTACCATAGGTTTCCTACAGTAAACCGCTATACCGATGTTTAAAATATTTGACACCAATGGCCTACTATAACTTTTCCCAAGAATTTTTTGATTAATTATTTTACTTTATGTCCCTATGTGTATCATATGACATCAGAATCACAGTAACTCTATAAAGATTTGTTAATTTTTTCCATGGGCACTTCGTTAGTGATAAGGGGTGGGCTCCTAGGGCACCCATGCTAATTAACGCAAAAACGGCGCGATGTATTTGAATTTTTTTTGCACCATGCAAGCGCAACTAAAAGTTAGACAATACAAAAAATATAAACCAAATATATACAAAGCGTTAAAAACCGCCGGCCGAAAAAAACCAAAAATGGGTCCCTAGGAACCCCCACTTATGCAGTTCAGTTGTTCATTAGGTCATAAACATGCTCCTATTGACTGAAAAGTTAGTCATTCTAAAAGGCCCTAATCCTGTAGCAACTGGAATTTTGGCTTCAAACCTGCAAGTACCTTTGCTGTATCTGGGAATTGAAATTTGCGAGGACCTGCTATGATCGCACCTGGATCACTTGCATCTTTTCAAATATTAGACCATTTGTGCTAAATAGCACTACCAGAACACTTATTTAAAAACATGGGGTACTGCCTACGACTCTTCATAAGCCCCAACAGTCTTAACTGCTCATTACCATATTAAGGCGCCATAAGATAATAAGGCACCAACACTATTTTCGGTATTTGTAGTTTTACTATAATCCACTCTTCATATCTTTTTGGACTGCCTCTCAGACAATGAATGACTGCATGAAAAAGTAACACTTCATGATTGTGCACACTTGTGTGACGAAGTGGGAAAAGTATTTGGTGCTCATCCATATTCCATATTGCATCTATATGCAAATTGACCATCTCTTATGTAAATCTTCTATTAGATGACATATGGATATGCATTATCTTGGAATTAATGGTGGCTTCTAGCTTGACAATATTTTTTCAATGCTCTACTTTCATTGTTTTTAGTTTTTCAGTTTGAGATAATTATTTTGAACATGAAAGGTGATTGGTAAAAACTATAGAATTGATGTCAGATTACGACTCTTCCATATCACCTCCTTAAATCGTACGTTCTCAAGAGGATATTCAAGGCCTATTAGAAATCCTGGTTTTGATGAAAGTGGCTTCATATCCTCATAATGTTGACTTGCTCTAGTTTTCTCTATAACATTGGTTATTAGCATCTCAATAGAAATCCGATTGCTTGAAATGTGTTCCTAACCGATTGAATAAATTCTTGCAGACTGCGATTACATGTACGAGCCACCATCACTAGGATATTGTGTGTACCTGACTGGCATGTAATTATAGGATGAATTGAAGGACAATTGGATGTTAAAAAACGCTTGCTTCCCTTGCAAATAACATTTGTAGGACTACGATTTGGACAATTTTAACGTCAGTGGTCCTCAGAGTTTCTGGGCCATCCCACTGTTTTTGCTAGGTTTCTGTTCAATTAAAAAAATTTAATATATTTTGTCTGTATTCTTGTAGTATGTGTATTTTGGTCTCAAATGAGTTAACCTTGAATGAATACACATTCATATGTGGGAATTTAACAACCAGAACAAAAATTATATTTCTGTACTGACCTGAGTATAGTCCCATGTTCGGTTATAATCCCATCCCAGTTTTGAAAGAATAGTAGAAATCCTATTATAATACCACCATAAGTTCTTTGCTGGAAATCAATAGATTTTTATTTTTTTTTTGTTACATCATTATTGTTTTGGAAGTTTCTTGTTGTGATTTTCTTTACAAGATTAATTAGGTGTATATTGCTTTAGTTCATTTACAGGTCTTTGTTCATCACACACCTCATTTGACAAGTTAAGCTCTGAAAAGGCTTACATTTTAATGCTCATGTGTTTAATGTTAGGATGGAGTTCCCATTATAATCCCACTCCCTAAATTCAAACTAATTTCAGGTTAAAAACAGGTGGGACTATACTAGGGTCAGTACAATATTTTGGACTTCAAAATCCATACATCTTCACAGACATTTTCTTTAGCCATCTTCTCCCCATTTGAGTAGAACCATATTAAAGATGTAGGAGGATGTCTGCATACGAGTACATGAAAATTGCACAAAGGGCAGCTGTTAAATGAAAGTTCAGCAAATGGCAGCCATTGTTGTTCTATATTAACTTGGTGATTTGCAGACCGACTAATCCTGCCATATGCGTTTCAGCCAATTAAATTGCAATTATTTGTTGTATAACCGTGTGTGTAGAGATCAACCAAATCCTGTCTAAATTGGTTACCTTCTTTGCACTTGATTTCTAATACATTTTGATGGTTACGGATTCTTCTCTTTTCCAGTGACACCAATGAAATTAACACAGGCGCTCACACGCGAGTAGGAACCAAACGGTACATGGCACCGGAGCATTTAGACGGGTCTATGAATAGGGACTCGTTTGAGGCGTATAAGATGTCAGATATCTATTCTTTTGGTTTGGTGCTTTGGGAAATAGCAAGAAGATGTTTTGCTAGAGGTAAGTTAAATGTGGATTCCAAGAATATGATCTAGAATCTTTAATGTGTATTTATGGAGAAAAAAGTTGTGTTAAGTAAAAGAATATGTTGTGAAAGTTTTTATTAAAATCAGGATATTTGGAGTCATTTTTAGCCAAAATGAAACATACAAAATAATGGATGATATAGATTTGAAGTATTATATTTACTTTTAAAGTTCATGGCTTTTAAAACTTAACAGGTGAGCAGAGCACTGTTTCAAAAATGAATAGAAAAGATAAAAACTAGATGATTATATCACAGAAAAGAATAAAAACTGATGCAGGTAAATTATCCACTTTTAGAGAGTTGTTAACCAAAAGTGTTCAAATTTACAGGATATGTTTTTAAGTGGATGTCCTTGTAGTCAACTGGTGGTAGCAACTTGCAGTACCATATTAATTTGTTGATAGGCTCCCTCGTCCACATTCATTGGTCTTTGTACAAAAGCCACTCAAGAGAATCCTTCTAGTAATTGGTATATGTACAATAAACCACTCAAGAAAAAACTTTCCTTCTAGTAATTGGTATATGGTAGGAAATTTATTTGATGCTGATAGACTCCCTCTTCTCCATTCATTGAGCTTTGTACATGGTAACCCATTTGAAGAGATAAACGCCACTGGATAGGTTTCTGCTTTCTGATCTTTGCATTCATTCATGCCTCATCTCCAAGCTAGCAGTTCCAAAACACCATCAAATTTTGGATTTGTTGACTCAGCAGCTCAAGCAAAGACATACAGTTGTCACAAGAATTGTTACAAATTTTTTGCAGGTATTGTAGAAGATGCAGAGCTACCTTATTATGATTGTGTATCTAGTGATCCTAACTGTGATGAAATGAGGAGAGTAGTGGCAACAGAAAGAAGAAGACCGGATATACCCAACAGGTGGAGTGGCGATGATGTAAGTATTGACAACTATTTGGTTTTTGTGTTTGTCTCAAGTTCTTTCAAGGTTGCTTCAAAAATCTGAAGAGTGGGTCGGTTGGCTTTTGAACATATTCTACATTGCCTTAAAAAGGACCACACTGTGTATACTGGCTCAATCTAGCAGCGTCGTCTTATATTTTAGTGCAGGGGTTTTCAATTATATTAGCTGAAGGGCCAGAGAATGCCGAACACATTGGAAAGTTCCCTACTTGAGGGCTAAATACACCTGAAATTCTTATGTTTCCATTTATATTTTAGATCAAGTCAAGGGTCAAAATCAATGGTTGGCGGGCCGGATTTGGCCTGCGGGCTGCCTTTTGAGAAACCCTGTTTAAGTGCCTCGATGTGCCAACAAAACACAATGACAGACAGTTTGAGCCAGGAGAACTATTCACTCCACAAATTTGAATTAAAGACACAAATTATAAAAGATAGGCCAATTTGATACAAACATATGGTGATAACATGAAAACATGCCAACAGATAAAAAATGAAATAGTGCAAATAAGTGGTTTTGTTAAAATGATAAAAAAGGTGTCTCAAAATGACTGCAAAGCATTAGGGAAATAATTTGCAATCGTATTTTGTTTTCACCCAAATTGGTGGCCTTTGACTTACATTGTTTCCTAAAATGTCAAAAGAACAGGAAAAAAATTGACTAGAATTTTCATTAAAATTTATTTTCATATTATCAGTCATATCAAATAGAAAGAGGCTATTCTCAGAGTTAATAAATGGTTAATTTTTTTGCTGTATTTTTTTTCTTTAAATATTGAAATTAAAAACCATCCTGGTGAGATTTTGAAAATGGAATATGCTTTGAGACCCATTTTCCTTTTAACCTTAATATTGAGGTCTTTTAAGTTCATTGGTCTACTTAGTACAGGATCACTATTAAGCAAAAATGAACTAATGGGTTATAATGGTACAGCTATTGAGTGCAGGCCATTTGTGGCATAAATCCTTTGTGTTACAGCTCGAGCGCTACACTACAGTAAAACACACTTTTTTTACACCATTCCATTCATAAATGCAAATATTTACTTAAAATCACAAGAGTATTGAATATTCCCTTAAAAATATCAAATATTTATTCTGGTATTTACCTGCTCTTTGCAAAGAGTCCTGTATTAGTAAAGCAGTCCCAAAGTACTATGGCTGCCTTGAGGACAAAACGGCTTTCTACCATACTTTTTGCCGTTTAAGTACAAAGTAATACGACTTAGGGCAGCCATTTCCAATATCGACAACCTGAATTTGCACGGCCGGTTATGACTCAAAAGCAGCGCTGCCTGACTCATCATAAAACAATTTCCAAAAAATATTGAACTTCAAAATTTTGAATTAACACCCACTTCAGCATCAATTTCTCGTCATTTTTCTCATAACCCACGACCTCGTTTATCCCGCCGTCACAAGTGCAAGGTAAATTGTCAGATTGTGAATCCGTCTCTGGATTGTTTGATTAAACAATTTTCTCACATCATTACTTGGCACTTAGTGCTTTAATGAGTAAAGTGTTTGTCAGTTACTTTGTCCATTAATTTGTTTGTTTTAGGTAAATAAAAGCAAAAACGGAGGTATAATTTAGCGGAGGCGGTTATGTTTACCTACCATCAGAATCCCTGCACACAGCCAAACTAATTGTCGGTTTTGATTAGTCTACCCATGCATCATTGATGAAAGTAATCTCTTGTGCATCCGTGGAGTGCTTATAAAAATAGTCGCGCTGAACATCAAAATTGATGGGGATCAGTTTATCTTTTTTATTTATTTATTTATAAAATGAATGCAACAACATCACTGATCATTTCTCAAGTAGTGACATGCTCTATATATATAGCATGCTGATTTCACTGTCTGGGTTGACAGGGAAGTAATAAATAGCATGGTTGTGATGTTTGAACCGTTTGTATTTAGTGTTTATAAAATTATAATAATTTGAGTCGCTCTTTTTTATCAGAATTTCAATCAAGACTTTTGAAGGTTTGCTACAAAACAGCTAAAAATGTGATTTTGTAATCCCCATAGAGTACTTTGTAAACTTAATATTGGTCGACCAAAATTGGGCATATTTTCGCTCATAATTCATCCAAACCAAACATCCTAGCCCTAAGATTTCACAGGGTAAATGAGAAAATAGTAGCTTTCTTCCGATACCAAAATTTTAACCACTTCTGGTAAAATCTGGGGTTCCTGAGGACGAGGCTATTAGCAATCGGACTATGGACCATCAAGAAATTCTACTGTAATAAAAGAATATTAAGACACAATAAAATATGCATTGTCATCCAGTCATTTTCTAATATTTAAAAACAATTCTGAAGTGAAGATTTTGTTTGCAATCCCTCGGCAAAACCGGAAGAACATCTGCTTTGTCGTTAGTTCGGTAAAATGCAATCATGATCCGAGTCCACTCTTCAGAATTGTTGTTGTGCAAGTATTAGAAGCTGACTGAATTAAAAGATTAATTTTTTTGGTCTAAAGTATTGTTTTTTGTTTAAATACTGGTTATATGACCGATTCCTTCAACACAGAAAAAATAGAAAAAAGGGGCATAACAAACAAGCTTTTTTTTGCCAAATGTTTTGTGAGACAAACTTTTTTTTTGCCTAGAAGAACACACTCTGCTACAGATGTAAGTGCCTGCCCATTGGGTTGTCTCACCGATGTGTGTGTGTTTCTCAGCTTTGTGGACTTGTCAGAATAGTGTAATTATCTTAATCTTGACAAATTATCCTGAAGCCGGTTTAATTTGGTTGTTGTGCATTTTATTTTCACATGTAATGGAAATATATGTGGAAAAGTGAATAGAAATACAGGGGATGATATATACATGTGATAGATTCAAAAGAATGCAGACTATGTTTTCCTGAAATAATCACTACATGAAATTTCCAGATTTGTGAAATCTTTCTTTATTCTGGGATAACCTGTTTATTTTCACATAATATTAGTATTTGGAAAAAAGTTGTCAAATTAAATTGTGTTCATTACCCTTCATTGGTATAATTAGTATGCTTGAAATTGATTAAAATGACCTATAATTAAGGTTTTTTGCTTTAAATTCACCTAACTCCTGGAATAATGAGTTGAAGGATTATAAAATAATTTCATATACAGTAATTTCACCAGCTTTTTCCTTTAAAGGTGCAATTTTCGGTGATTTCAAGCACCTTCTTTTTTATTCATTTTTCACTAGATATCCGTGAGAAAGCTTATTCACCAAATTTGAGTTGATCCCAATCATTTAATTTTGTGTTATGAGCATTGCTCATTTCCCACGGTCACTCAGGCCACTGTGCTGGTAATTTCCTGTCCGTATTGCGAATCTTTTTAAAGATACAACCAATTTGCATCATAAGCATTAGGCACTCATCGATTAGTAAGGCTGACGGTTCAGATGATATAAAAATCTCAACTTTATGTAAGTAAGTCGGGGGGGGGGGGGGGGGGGGGGGGTGGGGAGACGAGGTGTGGATCAAGAATGGCCCTTTAACTTTTTCTATGCATATTTTGCTGAAATTCAAATTTCTGAAAAGGGATCTAAGGAGTTATTACAGATTTGTGTGGGAGGAAGAGGGAGGCGAGGGGGAATATTGTAACCATTTTCGCAACCCCCAGTGAATATTGAGTTTTTCCCACAATTTGAATGATGTGCTTTTTTGCTTTCTCTACAGTGTCTACGGACGATGGCCAAGCTCATGTCAGAGTGTTGGAACCCCAATCCTGCTGCAAGGCTCACGGCTCTGAGAGTCAAAAAGACGAGCGCCAAGATGCAGGAAAATGAATTTAAGGGGTTAGGGAACGAGCCGCACCTGTCAAGGAAAGACTCACGGACAACATACATAGTTTTTGCATTGATCGGCCAAGGCAAAAAATATTCTCGCCAAATAATTTAACCCCGGTATTGTGAAACGGAACAATAAAGAACACCTGGGGCAATATGTAGAATTGTGAACGTCTGTACCTATCTATTATATATTTACCATTAGCCACCCTACCTCTTAACCCTGGACAACCCAGCTGCAACAACCAAAAATAGTTTTCTGTATGCAATGTCCAATTTCAGAGCAGATGCCTGGGGGCGCGGTTGTGTAACCGAGGCATGAGGAGTGTGTCAGGAAGGGATTGATGAAGAGGGCACTATCTCCTGGCGCACACGGTGGAGAGTATCGCCTAACTTACATCTGGTTGGTACCGTGGAGTTTTTTTGTTTTGTCATCAGACTACCTCCCACTTGTTAATATGGGGAATGCAGTGTAATAAAAGGCCAAAGGGAAGATGTGGAACTCTTCACACGGTGAATTTGAAAATACAATGCAAAATGCCTGAAACTTCACTCCATGGCATGTTTTCACTACCTGTGTGTGTAAATGAATGTGCCATTGAACTGACAATGAATGTGATAATTGCAACTTTTTTTTGTAGTTGTTGCTTGTAAGTTGAGTTAATATGCAGAGAGTATACCATTTATGGTAAGGTGTGAAAAATTGCAGCAGTTAGTGTGTTATGGTTGGAAATACAATCATTGCAAAACAGACAAAAATCAGACAACTTGCTTCTAAAAATTGGTCCATTTTGTGTTTTATTACACATTGGTATCATTAATGATCCATCTCCACCGGCCTGCACCCATGCAGTGATAGGTGTATGGCTCACTGTAACTCTCTCTATCCACCCAGGAGTAAGATGATATGCTACAGATGAACCATGTTCCTGTGGCTTGTGAGTCATGGAATAGTTTGGCCATCTGGCCATAATGTCGGCGGCTCAATTTTCGACAGATTGGTTTTAAAGGTCATTAAGAACGTATGCAATGGACACATTAGGACCTCCACTGTCAAGAGCTTGGAAGTCACATGTAGTGTAAATACAAAATGGTTGTAAGTGCACATAGCTGGCCATTGGTCAGAAATTTCCCATCAAATTACGTATTATTATGCCAAGTCTTGGTCAGTGGCTCTTGAATTGTTCTTGAATCGACATAGTTGCCTGAAGAATCATTTAAGAGCCACTGACTCAAGGCAAGTAAATTGAGTTATCCTAATACCTGGCAGCACACAGATGTATCACATGGCACACACCGATGTATAATGGCAGCACACAGATGTATCACATGGCATCAGCACAGATGTATCACACTGGCAGCACACAGATGTATCACATGGCACATCACATATGTATCACAGGCAGCACACAGATGTATCACAGGGGAGCACAACAGATGTATCACATGGCAGCACAATATCACATGGCATCTATTGGCACTTACAACCTTGTTGCACTCACATGACGATATGTTTTCAATTGTTCCTAAAAATTTTAGCTCTTCCTTTTTGAAATCTGTACCCCCTCTGTGGAAGATTTAGGTAAAGTTTTCCACAGGGGAGTATGATTTTCAGATGAATAGCCCATTGGGTTACTACATTTGAAATCTTTGTCACTAACTGTAGAAGGAATCTGAATCGCAATTCATGATTGCAGTGTGTAACCCCCTCGTTGGAAGTCCAATTGGGCACTTTGGGAAGGCGACCACTACGCCCAAAATTTTTAACACATTTTCTTGGCGAATTTTAAATATAGTTTCTATGGGGACTTCAGGTGTTGCCCGTGACTTTTTAGCGATTTGTGCGACTTTCCCGACCCCCCATTCACCCCGCGATTTTTAAAATTATTTTGGCAACACTGGTGCATTTGTTGTTGACCCTCTGTTGGAGAAATGTATGGTGTTCAGAATGGGACTTTGAGTAAATGGCATAAATTTATAGTTATGAGCCCCCCCTCATAACTGTTTTTGGAGAAGATGTTGACGGTTCCATTAGTTTGCCTTACCAGCTCAATTTTTTTTTTATCAAAAAGGTGTCTTGAAATCTTATCAAAACCATCTATTATTGTTTACATGAATCAACCTGTCTGGAAAAGAATAGATCACTACAGATAAATTGAATTCCAATCTATAGACATATGCATGAATCATTTTGGTGAGGATTGGGGGTTCAGGCTTGTTTGTGAAATATGACTGCAGACCCATTCATCCACACGTTCAGAAGCTGTTAAATTGTGAGGTCATCTAATGTGTTTTTCATGCTCCAAGCATGCAAACTGTAATCTAGCTGTAAAAAAGAAGTTTGATCCAAATTCATTTTTGATTGCATATTTTAATATGCAAATTATCAGATGATTCTAAACATGATAATGCAACAACAGATTTTTGAAAAAATGTGTGTTAATTTGGAATTTTTTTGTACATTCGATGTGCATTTATTAACAATTCAATATGCTCACATTTGTTTTAAACAAAAAAAATATTGGGGCTGGTTTAACAGGCATAACCAAATAAAATTGATTTTGTGGACAAGTCAATTTGTTTATTCACGGGTCAATATCATCATGTTCAATAACAGATATATTTTAAGATTTTAAGATGTAACTTAAAACATTTTTTTTTTTTTTCAGAGCAGCAAATAACTTACAGAACAACCTTAGGCCAAAACAAATTTTTGATGGGCCACTTGGGCTAACCAGTGTGACCTTAATTTCCTTGTTTGGAGGAAAAAACATGGGTTTAAAAGCACCAGATTTTGAAGTTTAAGTACGTTAATAAAATTTCACAGAGAAATACACCCAAATCATCAATTTGGGCATTTCTTTATCAACACTAATTGAATACTATTTGTCCTCCTCCGGTCTCATACTTTTTCGTAAATCACTAATGTGAGTGCAATAAAGTCCTGCCATTTGTCAGAAATTCCCTTCAGACATACTATTATGCCAAGCCCTTGGGGGGAGGCGTCTGTGGAAAGGGGTTTTCATTAAGACCACTGACCACAAAAGATTAACTGAATCATCCGTAATATATGGCAAGCCACATCTATCACTTGCCAGTATTTTTGCACTTATTACCTTTCCTTTGCCACAAAATGTTTTAAAATCATGACCTACCAACCTGAATTCCTTTAGCCTTTAGCCCAACCCAAACAATTTTAAGGCCTATGTCAATCTTCTTCAAGGTTGTTTTGTAACTGCATATACATTTGCTGGTTCATTTAAAAATCATTGCACTTTAATGTTTTACAAGGTACTTCTCCAAAAGCTGCATTCAAAAAGTTGTATTTTCACGGTGCAACCTTAACATAATGTACAAAAAATCGTATAATCTTCAGCTCGCACTGCCAAATGTAAAAAAATACCCCATACCTATGTGTGACGTAATATTTCCATCTCACAGTTCAAAGTTCATGACCCACAGATTCTTCTTGCAGTGAACATTGCCTACTAGGTATCAAATTGTACCTAGCACAATAATACCGGTAGTCTCTCTAAACAAAGCTTGACACCAACCTTGCAAACAAGTCTGGGTGCCCATGTTACTGGCCAGGGTAGCTTGTGACATCATCAGTTAGCGCATAAGCAAGACTTTTGATTGGACCATTCAAACGCGCCATCATGGAGTGGCGCTTATGTGGCCATTTGATCATGTTCACAAGGTGTGATTTAGACCAGCTGAGTGTATGGAGTGTAATAAACGGCTGTTTGGGGGCCTCCTCTATGTGTACATTCACCAGACGACTTGTTTGTGAGGTATGGAGCCCAAATGGGATGGTTTACAAGAGTAAGAAACCAACTGGTTGAGGTCTTGTTATGATTGTGTGTAAAAGTATTCGTCCACAGAGGGGTTTTGTAGCATGTTTATATATTCACTCTTGTTAAGGATGCAAAATCCATGATAGTTGTAATTACTTTATGGGATGAGTTAATGTGAAACTAAGGCTTAAAAATGGCAATTTTCCTTTTAACTGATGGACTCTAACACTTCCTCAAAAAATTTCATCATGTGAATGCAAGAAGGTCGTAAGTTCAATAGCTGCCATTTGACAGAAATTCCCATCGTGTATAAGATTATGCCAAGTCCTTGGTCACTGGTTTGTTAAATAGTTATACAGGCATTAGAGTTCCCTTAAGAACCATTTTAAGAGCCACTGACTCAGTTAGTTAGTTAGTTATACCAAAGTTTTAAATCCGGTTTTGTCCCCGTTAACGAGGGTGGCCGGATACACCTCACTCAGCAATACTGCTGTGTGAGGATTTATTGGAGCAAAAGATAATGACCGGATGCCCTTCCTGATATCAATCCACAGTTTTTTGGCGGTGGGCCTAGCCTTTGGGCAACCATGCCCAGCATGCAAGGCAGCATGTGCTGGATGGCCACCATTAGCTCTCCAGAGCTGACGCCCTTGTAGGTAGATCTTCTTTTTCATTCTACCAGGGTAACCAGCTACCCTCCTCATCAGAAATCTGATGGGGGTGACGGTTTAGCCGCCGACAACTCGGCAAAAAAAAAAAAAAAAAAAATGGAGTGTAATAAACGGCTGTTTGGGGGCCTCCTCTATGTGTACATTCACCAGACGACTTGTTTGTGAGGTATGGAGCCCAAATGGGATGGTTTACAAGAGTAAGAAACCAACTGGTTAAGGTCTTGTTATGATTGTGTGTAAAAGTATTCGTCCACAGAGGGGTTTTGTAGCATGTTTATATATTCACTCTTGTTAAGGATGCAAAATCCATGATAGTTGTAATTACTTTATGGGATGAGTTAATGTGAAACTAAGGCTTAAAAATGGCAATTTTCCTTTTAACTGATGGACTCTAACACTTCCTCAAAAAATTTCATCATGTGAATGCAAGAAGGTCGTAAGTTCAATAGCTGCCATTTGACAGAAATTCCCATCGTGTATAAGATTATGCCAAGTCCTTGGTCACTGGTTTGTTAAATAGTTATACAGGCATTAGAGTTCCCTTAAGAACCATTTTAAGAGCCACTGACTCAAGGAAGAAGGTCGTAAGTTCAATAGCTGCCATTTGACAGAAATTCCCATCGTGTATAAGATTATGCCAAGTCCTTGGTCACTGGTTTGTTAAATAGTTATACAGGCATTAGAGTTCCCTTAAGAACCATTTTAAAGGTGCATTTCGTGATTCTAACCCATTCTGTTTTGTTCATGTTTCGCTAGATATCCTTGAGAAAAGCTTATTCCCAAAGTTTCAGTTGATTCTGATCTTGCGTTTTGGTGTTATGAGCAAATGTTCGTATCACAATCTCCCATAGACCACTGTACAGTAATTTCTGTCCGTTTACGGACAGAAAATACAAAATCGCGAATTTCTTGCAGAGGCGATTGAATTTGCACGTCAGATTGGGCACACATACTATACTTAGCCCGACGCTTCAGATGATATAAAAATCTCAACTTTTTTTAGGTAAGTCGGGGGGACGAGGCTGTGGATCACGAAATGCCCCTTTAAGAGCCACTGACTCAAGGAAGGATAAATTGGGAGTTATTTTAATACATGGCAGCACACTGAGGTATCACATGGCAGCTATGGCACTTAAGACTTTATTACATTCATGTGACGATTTGTCATGGATATAATATAACAAATGTTTAAGTGAGCAGGAATATTTATCGGTGGACATTGTAGATAATTGATAAATGAGGTAACGTTTGCGTGTAAGACACACACACACACACATGCACAAACACACACATATGACGTACGTGCATGCACACACACCACACACAAATCTGAATCTAGTCCCTCTGTAAAAGGGCAGTATTCACAAGAAAGGAACCATATTTTAAGCCTAAATCTAGCATCAATCATTTGAACGTTACGGTTTAGATTACCAAAACTCAAGAAGGGAAATCCATTTCTGTCACTGTCAATAAAATCACCAAGTTAAAAGCAGAAATCTTTGATGATATTTGTATATATTTGTCCCAACCCAGTTGGGCGTATCTATTTCTATTGGTAATCATATGCTGCAGTGATTAGGACCAGACGTAGTTGGTGTTGCTGTCTGTCAAAGTTAAAGGTTGCAACGAGAGATTTCAAGCCATCCCTATTTTCTGTGATATGTAGTGATTTCATATAGAGTAGACACTCAATAGATTCCTTACCTTTATTTAGCTACAAAAGTAATTTAAAATGAAAACAAAAGGTGATTTGTATATGCTTATATTTCAATAGAAAACATAGGCTGAATTTCATATTTGCTCCTAATAGGAAATTAAAAATTTCACAATTTTTCTACCAAAGAAACAGTTTCTCAGCTTAATCCTTTCAAATGGGGATATTTTTTTTATTTTTTTTATTTTTTGTGCAAAAATCAGAATTTTCATTTTTTTAGGGACACCTGTTATTTGAAATCTCTCGTTGCACCTTTAAACCTTCCTAGTGCCAAACCTCATGTCAAAGCAAAACGGAATAGTCCACAATATTCCGCCGTGATCTCAGCGAGGAAAAGGAAATTGCAAGACAAGTTCTTTTGCAAAACGACTTTAAAAAAAATGTAGTGAGTCATATTTTTGTGACATTAAATATTTCAAGGGGCAACTTAGTATTGATTTAGTATATTATTTGAAAAAGCAAAGAAAATTTGGCTGATGTGGGAGTCGAACCATCAATCATGAGATTTCGATTGATCCTGGATTTACAGGGTCTCCTGTTCAAATCCACCAATAGCAAATGTGATGCGATCAAGCAAAATGAGTCTGAAGTCGGTCAGATTCAATTTTTACTTTTTCATGTAGCTGTATGCGTCATTTAAATAGCTACATTTGCTGAAATCCCCATTGAAATTGACCAATTACTTCCAAAGATATGATCAGTTGAAGGGTGGCCAAAACAATAGGAAACAAAAGACATTTTCTCACTTGTTTGGCTATATCTCAAAATCAATATTTGCGACTTCCGACTCATTTTGCTTGATCACATCACAAATGTTCTTGGATTTACTCAAATGACTTAAAATTGGGCAAATCTGGAAATCAATAATGGTTCTGAGTTTCAACTCCAACATCAGCAATTAGCGGTATTGAATTTTCACAACCCTGAGAATTTTTTGAAAATTTTTCATGAAAATAAAATCAGTCTTGTCCGTGAATAGAACTTGTCTTGCAGTTTCGTACTACAGGCCCTGTCTGGTAAAAAAAGTGAAAACATGGCAAATGAAAATTAATTGCACAATAGGTTGACCAGAGCTACTCTGGATCGAGATACAAAATCCCTTGCTTTGTATACAACCTCACATCCAGACATTACTGTATAGAATAATTCCTTGTATGTCTAGCTGGTACAGTCTATAACAAATAAGGCAACCTTTCCCTTACGGTGCTAAGCCATTACTTATTTGTCCAGATGGGGCCTTGCCACTCTTTCTAGCAAATACTAAGCAAGATGTAACAATAATCATGGTTTGTAATCGATTAAACTCAAGACCATTGTGAACCTGTGGACTACCAATTCCCGATATTGTTGTTATTATATAACCATGACGATTACACAAAAAATGCCTTGTACTCAATGTGCATCTTGACATAATAATCCTATGACTGAGAAATACATCAAATTCAGTATGCTTACAAAAATCTTAAGACTAAAACTAACCTGAAAATATTCTCTGTATTTGAATAAAAGCATTTGCAAAAGTTAGGCAATACATAATCCAGTTGGGTCAGTGGTTTAGAAATCTGAGGAAAATTAGTCCAGGTATTCTACTAGTGTGATTCTGACTTCAAAGTACAACAGTCATAACAGAAATCATGCAAATTAAGGCTGAGACCTATTATAACTATGTATTATTAACTCGCTTTAGATATATTCTTCTTGAAGTTTGTAAAATCTATGGTGTCAACATGCATGGTATTTTTTGGGGGCTTCTAAAAAGTGATATTGTTGAAATTTTTTGTTTTTTAATTAAAAACCAAGCAACTGCCACAGAAATGTAATATTCATAATCTCTGTTATTATGCTCTCATTTTACTACGAACCACTCAAACTCAATCATGGATTAGTCTCTGCTTCGGTTTGCATCGTTCCCTGTCATGACTCTTGTGCTTATAACAATAGCTCAAGCCCGTTTAGTTGTAACTAGCCCAGACGGGCACTAGGCATTAATTAATGTGTGTGAGACTGCAAACCAATTTGTAATATAGTACTTTGAAATTGGGACTTGCTCAAATTTTTATGAAAAAGAAAAAAAACCTGAGCATACTGTTAATGAAGGGACACATCATTTTGTGGGTGGGGATAGTGTAACAATTTACAGGGTGGGATGTGTGCTACTATTATGGGATGTATGTATCATATTTTGGAACACAGTTTCCTGATGTATATTGTACAAATGTATATAATTGTTTGCAGTGATAACAACACTGTTGCCAATATTTGAAAAAAGCTTGATGTTGGCATTTTATAGGCTTCATTTTTGTAAGCCAAGCCTTTGTCATGTTTTGTTGTTGAATTCAGAGCAAGTATGTTGTGTAGAGAATTTGCTACGGTGACACTGTGTACATAGACAGTTATTTACTAAGTATTGGTAGATCTAGACAGTACTTTATCTGTTGGCATTTTGCTTCCCTATGAGAGACTACCATAAGCCCACTGGTCATAGCTTACGGAGGGGTCATTATTTATGCCGGGGGAATGGGGGATTTGAGGGGGAATATATACAATAAAAGTAAGCAAGAGGGGAAACATGAACATTTTTGTCAAGGAAGGAGGGAGAACTTTTAAATTTAGAAAATTCATAAATCAAATCAGTGGAATGCACAATTTTTGAATGGAAATGAAGGGGGGAGGGGAGAACACAACTTTTTCACCGAAAAGTCAAATTTCTCCATTTCACCCTGGCGTAAATAATGACTACTCCCTTAGTCTGATATCTTTTCTGTTTTGTTCGGTCGGATTCAACAAACACAAGTCCATTATGGTGATAAGAGGATTTCAGCCCAGTTTGGGTCTCCCATTAAATTTCTCGGCTCTTAAATTTATCACTGTGTGTATAGCTTGTCTGGTACAAAAAAAAACAGTAACAATTAAAGTCATTTCAGATGTCTGGACTCAAACATGCATTATCATTATATACACCTGTAAGGCACAAGTATGTACTTAAAACTGTTTGTGCATGGTAAGAGTTTGACACCCCCCCAAAAAATTATTTCTTAGTTCTAGTACAAAACAAGCTATACACACGGCCAAGCTGTCATGTTTGCATCATCTCCCAAGACAAAATTCAGTGATTCTAATACACTGTGAACTTTGCAAGTCATGACCTCTCATATTCTGCCTATTAGGTTGTTAAGTAATGGGTCGGTATCTGAGGTCAGAGGTGCATTAAGGTAATTGATTCGTGTCCCAAAAGCACAGCTGTTTGAAAGTCTCATTTATTATAACAAAACCAAAATAAAACAAAGAATATCAATGGCGACACACTTTTGACAACTGATTTTGGTTATTTATTACACTGACTACATCTCGTGAAAATTTTACAAAATTTCATTGCAGGCAAATGTGATTTTTCTTTAAAAATCTTGTTTTACACGTCTTTCTATGGAAAATGGGCATATAGAGGGCGCTATAACATAGAAATCATGACCTTTGTAGGTCTATATGGCAAGATTCCCGCAATGGATTTTTCTGATTTTTGCAGAGGTAATAGCTCTTGCATGCCCCTACTTAAACCAGTTGTCAAAATTGTGTCGCCAGTGCTTAAAATTGTTCTAAAAATAAAAGAGACAATTTGCACAGGGTCAAACAGCTGTGAAAGATGAGACCATTCAGGGGCGTGCAGCAATGGTAAATCTAGATCGACTTTAAAAAACAAAAGCAGAAAATATGAAATTATTTCAGCTTGATTGATGAGAACATCACAGAACTGAGAAAGGGGGTTCTTACTCTATAAGATCAATAAGAAATATTTCTTTGCATTTAGGTCAAATGGGTAACCAAAACAACAATATCAACAAAAAAATACATAGCAGAATTAGCAACCATGCTAGCCAATACAGACACTTACCAGGTCTCGCATAAAGTAGTAATCCCGCGATTTGAGTGGATGTTGAATCCCGACCACCATCGAGTGCGCAAATCTCGTAACCCTGTACTTAAACCTAACTTAATTATTAATATTTATATTTTCTACTGTGTATAAATCTTGCACACAACTGACGCATTGGTGGTGTCCGTGTGCTTCTGTGTACATAATGACTCTGTTATACATACAAAATTATATTCCCTGTATCCAGCCTATCCCTGACTTGTGAATTAATTTATTTTGATATTTTGAAACAAAAAATGATGAAAATGCACTATTGTAGTAGAAATTAGTTATATCCCATTTGTATTGAAATATAGAAATGTTAACGTGGGAGATAATTGTATTTTTTTTTTTTTTGCTGACTAGAATTTTTTTAAATGTAGTGTGTGTACATGAACAAAATACATAAGAAAGACATGTATTCCCACTAATTTTGTACATGCATTTATCTAATTTAATAATTAGTTATGTTAACAGGTTATGTGTGTAATAGATGGGTTAAAAACAATGTTGGGCTTAATCATTAATCCATGTATTGAATTAAGCTTAATTGCATGAATAAGTTGTCATTGTTAATTGTTGTAATTATTTTTTTAATAATAATCTTGTTCATGTTCACCCACTTTTGATTTGTATGATTTCTAATAATGTCCAGTATTCATTATATTTGTGCTCTTATTCCATTGGTTTTGTCAACATCATCAAAAAGAAAATGTGTTATGCAATCTTCTCAGCTGATAAAAGTTAACCTGATGAAAGTACTTGAGATGATATTGTTTAAAATTAGAATATAAAATTGATTCAAATTGAAATATTACGTTAATGTTATAAGGTGTGTTATAAGAGTGAATGTTTCAGTATACTATGATTGTGACAATTCTAAATAAGCAGTCTGTCTAGATTCACATCACCAACAAACTAAAGGAAGGAACTAAGAACTCTTTTTGGCCAGTCTTTTGCTGTGTTTGCAGATTTGCAAAAGAACATATGGTTTTAGTTAAAGGCAACATCGGTGATCCAAGGGAAAGCAAGAAAAAAAAATATTTGAAATTTGCAGGATGGTGTGCGAGCCTCAGATTCCCTTTAAAAAGATATGCTATTCTAGTATAGTGGCTCTAAGAGTATGAGGTAACCTTCACATTTCCTCTAAGTTTGAGGAAGACTACATGTTCTTCAGGTAGATTGCTTTGTTGACAAAGTTATTTTTAGATAAGCAAGGTAAAAAGCAGTTTTTTTATTAGATAAGAGCATACTAAGTGCATTTATTGGTGTGCATGCTCTTAACATGCAGTAATCCAATCTAACTGGTGCTCTTAGCAGCACAAACAGATAAAACAATCATGTTCATGCATACTCTGAGGACTGCAAAAAAAACAATATTTTCATGGAAGATAGCTCAATTTTCTGTCATTTTTTAATGTATTTCTTTCTATGTCTCCAAATATTTCCTTCTTCCTGGAAAGAACTTCCCTTTTCTCGACTTTTCCAGTCTGTTTCATGACAATCCTGTGTTTGGAGTTTTTGCAAACATCTGCAATGTTTTCTTGAAGAGGTTAACTAAAAAATAAAAACTGCCTGCCTAACAGATGAACTCTTGTTAGATTAACAAGAGCGGTCACCGCCCGTGTGGATTCGTGGCACCTGTGGTTTGGTGGGTTGTGACTGGTGGTACTTTGCAGCCCGTTTTGGGATGCGGACCCTGAAGGGAATGACTAATTGGTAACTGAAAAAAAAAAAAAAAAAAAAAATGCCTTTAACACTGCCCTGGACCCATATGGGAGCTATGATTAACACTTCCTTGGCCCAAGGGCAGCCATTTTAAAAAAATGGGTGATTTTTGGTTGATTTTTAATAGCTGCTGCATGTTGTCTACAGATAATAATTTCTCCAAATGGTTGATATTTTTGTTGTCAAATATATGATATTATCACTAAGGACAAATTTGTATTTGAATAAAAATGCAAGTTAAAAAAATGTCACGGTCATTGGACCGCTAGTGTCATCTGCCGTCGCGGTTTGTGAATGGGGTCGAAGGTGACATGAGGTCACCAAGGAAAAAAAAAAAAAAAAAAAAAAAAAAAAAAAAAAAAAAAAAAAAAAAAAAAAAAAAAAAAAAAACGCTGAGCTCGACATCGAGCCTGACAAGGAGGTATTTACTTAAAATAGCGAAAATGTGTCTACCAGCAGAAATGTGTCTACCAGCTGAAGCGTTTGTGGGGATTCGTTCCACGAATCCAAAAATGTTAAGTGAGTTAACTATCAGTAGTATAGAAGGTGGAATCTTTGGATGTGTATTTGAAATGTAAGGAAGAGATATAATTCTAAATATTTTAAAGGGCATTATGACAATGTAATTTCCAGTATTCTCCTACCTTCTCAAAATAACTACCGGGAAAATAGATGCGCAACAGCGTTATTGGCCAGTAGAATCCCTCGAATAAATTCAGGAGTAGAAAATAATCGTAGGAGGAAAGTGTGACAATATTTTTGGAAATAAGTGTATACGTAGTTGTAGAAATTCTTTAAATAAGTCAAATTCAAGAATGTTGCACTTTTGTTCAAAACATGAATATCCAGATTTCAACATTTTAACCATATCAAATCAATTGTATTGGCAAATTGTAGCTGCTATGACAGTTTTAGCATAAAATTCATATTGGTTTTCCAATAAGTTGTATAGTTTTGAGAAATTCAGCTCAACTCCAGGAAAAAGACCAGTTTTTATCTATCCTTAGAAAATCCCATACTGACCCTACTATAGGTCGTAAATTTTGGAGTTAAAATTAGCAAGAAGTTAGGGGTGGGATTGTACTCAAGAACATCAGAAATTGGTCTACAAATAATGGAATCGGAACAAGTTCCGACGTTAGAAAGCAAAAAAGCCCCACTCATGGTCGTTGTGAGACAGCATTAAACAATCTGAAATATTGGTCTGAATAAGTTGTCCCAACTTATGTTGAACTATGTTGGGATAGGTAATTGAGTGTTCATTTTTCTCTTCTGTCAATGAAGTGGGAACAAACTCACAGTGCGGTTTGGAGATTGGTTCTAATTTTTTTTAATGAAAAAATATTAAAATGATCAGAAATTTGTTATATTTTCACGATATTTTATATACTTGTAAGTAGTTAACTTTTATTTGTCGGAGAAATAACATTGCCTGGTAAGGCGCAAGAAATTCGATTCTGAGTTTATTGTTATCCGCCTGCGTTGCTTTTTGGAGACTACAAATACCCGCGTAAAAATTTCAAGATTGCCAAAATCATTTTCAAAATATTGTCGTTTTCACCAGGTTTAGCAATTGGAAACATATTTTTTTTTTGTAAACATATTTTGATAACTTCGAAGCAAAGCCAGGCTTTTTTTCTGTGGCCCAACCTTTCGTGAAAATTTCTTCGGCGCATTTATTTCCATTTTGCAATAATGAAAAATGAAAAAGTCACCTCATCAACCAGGAAAAAAAAGTTACGATAAACTTGGAATTGATTTTCATGGGCCTAATGCATAGTGAGTGTTCCCCGTTGGTATCGGACTAAATGGGATATTGGTGTGCTGCGTGTATCTCAGAGGAAATGAAACAGTTCCAAGCCATGATTCACAAAATTATTTCATGGAAATTGAACTACTATAAAAAGTGGTCATTTTGCATGTGTTTTTTTTGGTTGGGGTGTAATTTTTTGTGCTTTTGCCAATTTTTGCTTTTCAACTTGTTTTAAAATTCACTTTTTTCAGCTATCCGACATAGACTTACACACAAAATAAACATTTTCGCATGTTCTTAATTTCGCACTTGCTCGGAAGTGGGCAAAAAGCGCTAAAATTAACATAGCGCAAATCCACTTTTACAGTAGGCCATTTTTAGTAGGCAAGTGTTTGTAGTAGGCAAGGGGAGCTCATGATCTGTGGCCATGTTGCTTGTCAAAAGTCTGCCATTTTAAATTTTTACAAAAGTTTCATTTTCCAATAACATTTATTCTGTAGAGTTTTAACTTTGTGAATCATTTTTGCTCCTTTGGAGGTTGTAAATTTTGTCTGAATTTTAGAACTGAAAATGTGAGATTTTTTGTGGTGCGACATGGGCCACTCGCACCAGAAGTATTAAAATGTATGCATCTGAACTATCGCATTTTTCCTCTGTTTTGCATAACCAGTGCAAACTCACATCATATCACATCTGTTCTTCTTTGTTTATTACAAAGACAGATTTTACCCGAAAGCATTTCACGGTTGGCAATTTTGACATTAAAATGTTTTATTAGATTTGTCAGTGTCGGGTTTCCTTGTGAGTAATAACTCAATGTCAGTTTCTTCAACAATAATAATAGATCTACTGAAATGATAACACTTGTAGTGCCATACTAACTGCCAATTTTTGTATTACATTGATTTCTTTGTTGTTTTTCTCTTCTTTTGAGAGGGATGGTTCAGTGATTGTAATGTTAAAGGTGCATTTCGTGATTCCAGCACCTTATGTTTTATGCATTGTTCACTAGATATCCATGAGAAAAGCTTATTCACAACTTTTTAGTTAATCCCGACTTTGTTTTTTTTTTTTTTGTTATGAGCAAATGCTTCTTCCCCACGGTCCTATAGGCCACTATGCGACAAGTAATTTGTATGTTACGGACAGGAAATAAAAAACATTGCACATTTCTTACAGATACAACCGAATTTGCAGTAAGATTAGGTACACATGGATTACTAATGATGACATAAAAAATCTCAACTTGTTTGGGGTAAATCGGCGGGACGAGGCTGTGGATCACGAAATGCCCCTTTAAGGCCAAGAAAAAAAAGGTTAATCTCAGGAGACATGGTGTGTTTTTTTTTCAAAAATACATTTCACAAAGCTTTTTCAACTATAGTTTTTTACTTAAGGTAAACCATTTTTCTTCTGAGAAAAACCTTTTTGATTTTTTTTGGCCTAGGAAAAGTAAAAGTATTCATCTCCAGTTTTCTAAATGAAAACAATGTACAACTTGTTTATTTGTTAATGAACAGTTTGAAAGAATCTAATAACTGTTTTAAAAAAATACAAAATTTTAAATTGTTCACCTTCTTGCATCGGCCTTAATCCTGACCATGACAGTGGTCTTAGTCTAAGCTTCACTGTAGCCTGAGTATTCCTAGCAGTGAAAGGCATCTTATACATAGGGCAGGATACTCTAATCACCAGTCATCTACCATGTTTGCCCTTCACATTGAATACATGGAATCATTCCTTTCCTAAATACTTTGGCCAGCTCTAAATCAGCATGAGTTTATGGGTTTTGGTATCCATTCACCAAAGCAATCCAGATTGTACATGCATGTTTAAAGGTGCAGAAAAACAGGGTAATACACAGACTTTTTTGTTGCAGCCAGTTCAATTAATGATTTGGGATGCTTTAAAATTTGCTGGGATTTCCATAACTTCAGAGACCTTGCTTTTTCAAAACTTAAATTTCATTACTTCAAATTAATCCTTTGTTTTTAAAAACCCCAATCGCTCTTTCACATCATTAGACCAACTGAGGTATGTAGTTGACATTCGGCAACAGTAATACATTATCTTATAATGAATTAAGTTATTTTAGACCTCAAATCAGGACATTTTCCAGAGTGTCTTTGACCAGCTATTGAGGTCACGGTGATTTTTTGTGTACAAGATAACGCATGTTGGTGTGACCTCTCAAATGACTGAAAACACATAAGTTCCATTGTGAACAATTAGCAGAAAATACACATGTGGTCAAGGTTAAACAAGGGTATCAAGCAAATGTATTCCCCTATTGTATTTGTATTACACCTGTATACATTTGAATCACTTCCTGAAATGTTAAGTTCTGCTGATTTTGTGCTGACCAAACTGTTAACACTGTTTTAAGAATTCTGTATGCTGCCATTAGGCCATGCAAAAAAAGTTTGCCGCAGCTTCCTTCTTGCATAGGTGTAAAAAATCGCATTTTACTGCATTTCTTTTTTTTTTATGGTTTTCAATAGATTTATAACATTTTAGAACTTAACAAGAAAAAAAACCAGAAAATATGGCTGAGAAGTGGCCAAAAAAGAGTGGTCTGAAAATGCAATAAAAGCAGAATTTCTGCATAGCGCATAGCTTTTTTGACCTAAAAATATATAGCACTTAGGGTTTTGAGCTACATGAAGCTGAAGCAAACTTTTTCTTTTGGCCTTAGCTCCTCTCCTCATTCATAGTCTATGACCTCCATGAAGAAGCATATTATTATTGGCTAGTACTGGCTGTACCTCCCGAATCCCTTCTCAATACTAACCAGAAAGGCTTCACCAGGGAGCGTGTCAGCAGCTCAGTTGATACTTTTACCTGAATAAGCGAGCCCTAGATCTAGGGCTAATAATTGGCCCCAATGGTAGCTGGGACATTCTCTTAGATTGAGCAATTTTTTGCAATACTAGTTTTCCAAGAATATTTGACCAATAGGTATACCCGAGTCCCTTATTTTTATGCCAAAATTTAACACAATTATGCAATGTATTTACCAAATTTTGTTCAATATATTTGGTGACATTTGAAAATGTTGACTCTTTGGACGTGATTAAAAAAATAGACAATTTTGAAAAACAGACTGATCCATATACCAAAACTGACTTTATAAGAGGTGGACATTGATCTACCACATGACCTGCTATGTCCCATGTTGTCTGTGGCAACTTATAGTGGCGTGTATACCATTTTGCAATTTTTTTTTTCCAATCATGTGCACTGCCATCTAACTTGATCTGTAGGGAATTGGTTTTAAAACAATTCACGTGAAGGTCAATTTCCTTTTATTGTTGGAGAGCATTGGACTGTTGGTGAGGAGCATAGAGTATCAATTCCTATCACTGTCCTTATTGTTTCCTATTACTGAAACCAATCACTAGTATATAAATTGTCTAAAAATTGTATTTTGTCTACTCATCTTTGTCTAAATAGATGAAAGGAATTCACTTATTTTTTAATGCAAATAATATCAAGTAAGAAAAAGGTTACTCTGTTTGACATAATGTTAACTATATGTGACCCACCATTACAAACCCCGGAACAAGTCGCAGTGACTTATTCCTCATTTGATCAGAGCCAGTCAGAAATAGCCAAATCCCCAATTCATTCATCTTTAACAGTAAAAGCAAGTATGACTTTAGTTGCCTTTATATAGACTAATCCCACTAACCAAATTCACCCAACCAAAGTGAGCAGACAACTGTCCACATAAAACACATGCCACTGTTAGCATTCCAGTCTTTTGTTGACTTCAAGTAAAGAATACCTCCAGAGATGCAAAAGAATGTGGGATACAGCTGGTGGGATTAGTCTATATAAAAAAAAAAAAAAAAAAAAAGAGTCCCTTATTTTTATGCCAAAATTTAACACAATTATGCAATGTATTTACCAAATTTTGTTCAATATATTTGGTGACATTTGAAAATGTTGACTCTTTGGACGTGATTAAAAAAATAGACAATTTTGAAAAACAGACTGATCCATATACCAAAACTGACTTTATAAGAGGTGGACATTGATCTACCACATGACCTGCTATGTCCCATGTTGTCTGTGGCAACTTATAGTGGCGTGTATACCATTTTGCAAATTTTTTTTCCAATCATGTGCACTGCCATCTAACTTGATCTGTAGGGAATTGGTTTTAAAACAATTCACGTGAAGGTCAATTTCCTTTTATTGTTGGAGAGCATTGGACTGTTGGTGAGGAGCATAGAGTATCAATTCCTATCACTGTCCTTATTGTTTCCTATTACTGAACCAATGCCACTAGTATACTAAATTTGTCTAAAATTGTGATTTTGTCCTACTCATCTTGTCTAATAGATGAAAGGAATTCACTTATTTTTTAATGCAAATAATATCAAGTAAAGAAAAGGTACTCTGGTTTGACATAATGTTACCATATACCACATTGAAATAGTTTTACTGCTAGGGCGACAAAAATAAAAAAAACCCTGTTTTACGGCCCGACGCGACCCCGATTTGTCAGTTTTGCAGATTTTTTTTTTTTTTTAGTTTTTCCAAAAATCATGTAAAATCAGCCTGTTTTTAGCCCCGTTTTTAGCCCAAATTTATCAATTTTGGCAAATATTTTTCAGAAAATTTGTAAAAATTGTTCATTTTTTATCTTGATTTTTCAAATTTTGGGGCTATTTTAGGCCAATTTTGAGCTCCAGAAAAGAAAAAAAAAAGAAAAAATTCGCCCGACCGACGACCCTACTCGAAAGGTCCGCTCGCCCGTAAAACAGGGTTTTCTTTTTTCGTCGCCTAACCATGTTTTGCATACCCAAAACAAGTTTATTTAAACATTGATTAATATCCCAGGCATTTTTTACCACCATCAAGTCAGCCATGTAACTTCATCCAGGATACCATATAATAAATCATCCATTGGAGTGAATAGATGAAATCATTCGATCAAGAAATCTTTAAAAATCGTGCTGTAATTGGTTTCCTACTTAAACTTTCTGTAAGTGTGCGCAGAGTGTCCATGGAATAGAGATCTCCACAAAATGCCTATTGTTATATCAAAATGACAAATTCAAGTGATTCTTTGAAATATAAGACTTTCAGGATGATTTTCAATTCTCAGATTGAAAATCATGAAGTGAACCTGTAATTGGTTTTAGTTTCAGTGCTATCAGAATACTGCTTTACACAGTGAACCATAAGAATGAGAGTGATTGTTTCTTTGTTTAATTGTAAACCCGACCACATACTGTAATAATAATACCCCTCTTCCAAGGTGCAGTTTAACAACAACATGCTACAAGCTAAATCTGTTGGTATCATGATGTAGTTTTATGTGTATTAAGAACTGTGACCTCTTGGTATTGGAATATTTGTAGTTAGGTATTACAATACCCCAATATACAAACATGTATAGCAAGAACTTTGACCTCTTAGAATTGGAGTATTGGTATTATTAAGATGTCATAATAAATCAGTACCAAGAGGTCACAGTTCTCACTGTAATTGTGTAGCAAGGTTATTTAAACTTTGTCACTGTGGATGGTGTTAACAACATTGGATCCAGAGGTGGGGTTTGAATCTGGTTATTGTAATTCTCCATTTTGCTAAATTTTGTTTAAGAAAAAAAATATTTAAGGGACTGAAACATGGTAGTCTTTGATTACTATTACCCCTCACCCTACTCATATTGGGTGTGGACCCCCTGGTTTAACCCCCTGAGGTATACCACCTTTCTTACAGTATCTCTGATTGGCCCATTACATGATATAACATGATACAACTTCTGAATATCCAATCAAAATAGACATTCTATCCATATGCACCTTTAAGCTATTCTTACCATATCTATCACTCTCTCTGATTGGTTAATTACATCATATAATCCTATTAATAACCAATGAAAATGTGTGGTATTTCCCAGGGGGTTAGATTGGTGATTGTTGCAATGGAATAAGCACAATGTATATATTGTATTTGAACAGCAGAGATAGTAGACTCTAGGCTGAACGCAAACAGTAACTACTTTGTTAAATAAACAATGTTTTCAATAAAATCTATAAAACAAGAAATCTGCCCACTAGCAGTTGATAATGTCTATGTGTGTTATTTAATATGGTTTGGGCTCTTGCTTGATAAACTGACCAATGTTTGAAAAGCAGTGTATGAATTTTATTGCAAAATGCTTGGAGCTTAAGGTGGGTGACCTTATCATGGTGTGATTTTTTTTCAGATGGCTTGTTCTCCCCCACATGGAAGCAATTTCACCAAAGACATTCCTGGAGCATTATTGAGTGGGATCACCTCTAATGGAACATTATTACATAATGCGACTGCTGCCAGTAACTTGTAAAAGCGGAGATCATGAATTATTGAAAAATTACATTGATGAAAAAATATGACCAGTTAACAGCAATGTTTGTAAACATGTTAGGGCTTGGTGTCTTGAAGAATGTTTGCCTGATGGTTACACTTTGGGCCAGGGCCATATGCAGGATTTATTTAGGTGGAGTGGGACTTCAGAAAAGTGGACCTTTTTTGTAAAAGTGGACCTTACTACTCAAAAATTATCTTTTATTAAAAACATTTTAAACATCTCATCACCAAAAGGTAGATTGACTTGTCAAATTTATTTCAATTTGTACCTTTCAATAAAAAATTATAAAAAGTGGACATTTTGTCCCTTTTTGGAGAACATGGGGAGGTGCGACTGCACACTGCATATGGCCATGCATTGGGCAATTATAAATTTTTAAACTAAAAAATATTAAACATTAGAATACTTTCCCAGGAATCGGTTAACAATGACAGTCAACAAAAGAAATGTAGGATAATAACTGGTGTATTTATGGTTTTGACCTAGAAACATTACACTCCACGTGATGAAAACAGCTGTCTTGTCATGCTCTGTAGACTCCCGTTTGTTCCCAGCTGTCATGCCATGCTCCGCTGAATATTTGTGTAAAGACCTATAACAGGTATAACAATTTTCAATGTTTCACCTGCTTAAAGTACTTTGCTTTCTCTTTTCAGCTTTTTCACCAGACTGTTTAGTGTTAAACCTTAAAATGAATCATTAAAACACTAATAAAGTCAGTTTAACTGCCAATTTAAAGACATGACGGTTTACTCTTTTACCTGGTCCAATTTTGCAAAGTTGAACCTTGCTGCAGCAGAGAAAGCAACAT